>RDPX01000075.1:2674576-2744596 GCA_003991215.1 Morbakka virulenta
AATGAAGATGAATGGCCTGGTCAACCAGAAATCGTAGAGACACCCGAAACACTGTGTGAAAGTTTGCCTAGGAAAGAAAAGCAACTGTTGGCCAAGGACGAAATAAGGAAGCCAGACCAGTTAGGTACATTGTTGGAGAAGTATTCGTACTGAAGACATTACAAATTACGGCCTTTGTGATGAGATTCATAGCAAAGTGCAGAGGCAGAATAATTCAAGAGCCTATGTTGACATCAGAAGAGATCGACACAGCAGAAACATATTGGTTGAAAAGGACCCAGGTATCTGAAGAACTCAAGTCCGACATTGCTTTGAAAATGGATGAAAGGGGAGTGTGGAGATGCAGTGGACGAATCCCAGGATACAATCCGATATTCTTGCCCAAAAATAGCAGATTGGTAGCCTCACTCATACAGCAAAGCCATGAGAAGACGCTTCATAGGGGAGTTTCAATGACGTTGAGTGACATAAGGAAAAGATACTGGGTTCCTAAACTCAGATCACAAGTGAAGAAGATGTACACGAATGCAACAGCTGTAAAAGACACAGGATGAAGCCCCTGCCATGTCCAGGAAAATCCATGCTTCCAGAGTTCAGAGCCCAACTGAGTGAGCCTTTCGCCTTCACGGGAGTGGACTTCGCGGGACCGCTTATATACAAGATCTAGAAATCAACCTTTGGGAAGTCGTATGTAGCCTTGTTCACGTGTGCAAGTACAAGAGCTGTGCATCTGAAGCATTGTGAAGATCTGTCAGCACTGGAATTCAAAAGGACGATGAAAGAGTTTGTTGCTAGAAGAGGACCTCCACAAGTAATGGTGAGTGACAATGGAAGAACGTTCGTCGTGACAAAGGAGTGCTTCAAGACATTGGTAAAAAATGAAGATCTGATGAATTTTTTGACAATCCGAAGGATCAAGTGGAAGTTCAATCTCTCACTTGCAGCCTGGTGGGGAGGATATTTCGAACGACTGGTGGGAATTATGAAAAGAAGCCTGTCGAAAACAATTGGCAAGAAACTTCTTACCTTTCCTGAGCTGGAAGAAGTGCTGCTTGATGTCGAGTGCACAATGAACAACCGACCGCTATGTTACCAGGGAGAAGATTTTGAGCATCACGTCATCACGCCGATCATTCTGCTGAGAGGAAAACCTGAAGTGCTCCTGGAAGAAGACCTAGAGAAACTGGCCCAAGGAACTCATTTGACAAGACGAATCGTATTTACAAGGAAAAGAAAAGAGCAGCTACGAAAGAGGTGGATTAGTGAGTATCTCTATGCCCTAGAAGAGAGAAAACGACAATTCGGAGGGGGCGCTTATGTTACCCCTAAAACAGGAGCAGTCGTTTTGTTGAAGGAAGACACCAAGAATAAGTCGCTATGGAAACATGGAAGAGTAATTGGAAGTATCCGAGGCAGAGACGGGGTAGTTCGTGGACTGAAGTTGAAAATCGGGAATGGAAATATCATGGAACGACCCGTACAACTCGTCTGTGGCATGGAGATAGGTGGAAAAGATGACGCAGTAGAATTGAACCCCATGGCAAAGGAGTTTGTTCCTGTAGGAAGACCAGCTAGGAAGACGAAAACAGAAGCACTTAACCAAATCAAGGGAGTCGGATTGTATGATGATGAAGAAGATTGAACAATTACGCAACATTTTAATAGGGGGAGGGTGTGGTGAAGTTGAGACATTTTACGTAATTGGCCTAATCCGGACAATTTCATCAAGGCCAATATTTAGATTTTAGTCTCGCTGCGCGCTGTTGTCGTCAAAACAGTGGCTTGTTTGTTTTGTTACTGAGGTTATTAATTCCATATCTGACGTTTGTTTTGATTAAAACGCAAATTTTATTTCCCCTTTTTTGTAAGTAACGAAATATTTGTTGTTGTTACGACCTGGTTACTATGACCAAGGTCATTTAGAAATTTGTATAAATACAGCATAAATATTAGTGGAAATCAGATCAGATCGGATAGGATCAGAGAAATGTGAGTATAATAACAAGAATCATACTATTACACAAGTGAGTTATTTTAGTGTTACAGGGAGTTTTCTACCGGAAAGCAGGGCGCTATGAGTTCCTAAGAATATTCCCCACAATTTGTTACGGAAGATCTTTAAAACTTAAAAAAAAATTTAAAAAGTTTCTTTCTTGCTTCATTTCTACGTTTTCTTTGCAAAGAAAAATCCATTATTTTTCGGCAAATCGAAACAAAAAGAACGCGGTTTTAGCCAAATGAGACAGATAAAAATCGAAAATTCCCGANAGTAACGAAATATTTGTTGTTGTTACGACCTGGTTACTATGACCAAGGTCATTTAGAAATTTGTATAAATACAGCATAAATATTAGTGGAAATCAGATCAGATCGGATAGGATCAGAGAAATGTGAGTATAATAACAAGAATCATACTATTACACAAGTGAGTTATTTTAGTGTTACAGGGAGTTTTCTACCGGAAATCAGGGCTCTATGAGTTCCTAAGAATATTCCCCACAATTTGTTACGGAAGATCTTTAAAACTTAAAAAAAAATTTAAAAGTTTCTTTCTTGCTTCATTTCTACGTTTTCTTTGCAAAGAAAAATTCATTATTTTTCGGCAAATCAAAACAAAAAGGAAGCGGTTTTAGCCAAATGAGAGATAAAAATCGAAAATTCCCGACCGTCGGCGCAAACCATGGTTGCGCCTCCTTAGTCACTATATCGGCTGCCTTCTCACTTTCAAAATCAAGGCGCGGGCCCTGATGTATATGATGCAAAAACAAATTTTTTTAAGCAAAAAGAAACATCTGATTCGGCTGTGAAGAAACCAGATTATGTAAATAATGTCGTTGAAGACAGAGTGGAGGAAAATAACACAACGGTGTATAATGTAAATAGACATGACACTGAAGTAAAACCCGTAAATGATGTGCAGTTTCCCCCCGGGAAAATCTTGAATTTCCAAAGTCAATTTTGGGAAAACTCGAACGTCGGTGTCAACACCAGTGGCTTAATGACTATAAATGGTTACATTACGATATTGACAAAGACACCGTCTCATGTTTTTATTGTTTAACTCACCATTCCAAGTTAGTCGCAGAGCATAACAAAGGTTTAGCTTGTGTATCAACAGGGTTCAGAAACTGGAAAAAAGCCATTAAGTGTTTCCAAGACCACGAGCAAAGTAAGTGCCACACTACTGCTTTAACCTACGAAACTGTTGTACTTAAATGTGGCGATCCGAAAGAAATTTTAGTACCGAGATCATTAAAAAGAGCGCCAGTATTTGACTATTGTAATGGAATCTTTCTAGTACCCAGCTCCACATGGTATAGCACTTCAAGGTGATGATGATATAGAAAAAATTTTAACCAATTGTTGATTTTGCGCAGTAAAGATCATCTGTGGGTTAAGGATATATTGTTTAATCGAGATGGAGCGAAAAAGTATTTTCATCACGATTATCAGGACCAGCTGTTAAACATCATGGCCAATCAATGTTTAGGACCTCAACCCGTGCGAGGACTTACTGGGTTTTTATGAATTGCCAAACATAAAAAGTCAGACTATTGTATCAGCTCTCAAAAACGCTTTTATCAGGTTCAGTCTTTTGATATCTGATCTTCGTGGTCAAACATTCGATGGAGCCAGCAACACGTTGGGGGAAAAAGGGTGGTGTTGCTGCTCAGTTAAAGTTGATCCAACCGAAAGCTGTTGAAAACCACTGCCAGGGGCATTACCTTAGTCTTTCCGTGAAAGACACCACGAAGTCGTCTAGGATCCTAGGCGATGTGATGGGCACAGTTGCTGACATCACCACTTTAGTGAAATACTCTCCAAAACGGGAGCAACTTCTTGGAAGTATCAGAGAAAATATTGAAGTAGAAAAGGATGACTTAGAATCTGCAGAACACATTGAGTCTTTATCAAAGTTACCTTTCACACGCTGAACTGCAAGAGCAACATCAATAAAAAAAGTTATTTCAAACTACGATCCACTTTTAAAACTCTGGTAAGTGTGCTCAAGTGAAAGTTTCGACTCGGAGACTCGATCTCGCATTATTGGGTGTCAAAACAAAATGACTGAATTTCGGTTTTTCTGTGACCTAAATTTAACACACACAGTTTACGCACTGACTGACAACCTTTCAAAAACTTTGCAAAAAGAAAACATGTCACCAGCCGAAGGAAAGTCAATTGCAATGAGAACTGTCGAGACATTTTAAAAAATGAGAGACGGAGCTTCAGCTGGCCATTTTTCGACAAGGTAAGCAAAAAAGCATCAAAGTTTTACCTCGTCACAGACCCAGTTTTTCCAAGAAAAAGAGAAAACCCTTATTACAAAACAATGACAAGGTTTTTTCCTTCGAGCAGAAGGATATTTGGAAGGCGGCCAACTGCACCATTCTTTAACGGTGAGAGAGCATTAGCGTGGAATTTATTATGAAGTATTAGACATCATGATTAGTTCGTTGAAAGAAAGGTACAATCAGACAAGTTTTCTAATTTTCAATAATATCGAATCCTTTCTATTAGAAAGTGTAAGCACTCCAGACAAAATCAGTGAGCAACACGAAGATTCAGTATCTAAGATTTATGGTGATGAAATCGACCTGATGTCATTTGAAGTAGAACCCAACGTTGTTGCATTTTCACTAAGACCAAACAGATTATTTAAACCTTAAAGATGTGGGAAACGAATTTATATTAGCAAGGGGGGGAAGACAAAACTATTTTGGAAAGTTTGTTTGACCTTTTTGTTATCTTGTTTTGTTTTTATTATATGTTGATTTTTTTGTTTTTTTTGTTTCTTTTTAATAACATCTGGAATGCGTTTTAGCCAATCTAGAATCCTGGAATTTCAAAATTTTGTAATAGCATTACAAAAATTGCAATAGCAGGTTTGTTACCTTAGAGTGGAAAGGTTTTTGCTGCAATAATCAAGGATTTTAAACTGCTTAGTGAGTCATATAGATAGGGCGAAAAAAGTAAGTTGACTTGATCAGAGAGAACATCTTAAAAAGGAAGATGGTACTGTCTGGTTACTGAGCACTTAAAGGCCATGCCTGTCACATTTCATTTTCACAAGGGCTTTTTGCTGCTTGAACACTTAACTTGAGTAAACAAAACATCTTTTATGGAGACTTTGCAGACAGTACCATTTTTATCACATTTCATTGACAATAGCATTTTTATCACATTTCATTCTCATTAGTCTTTTTATCTGCTTGAACACTTGACTTTAAATCTACTGAATACCGTGTGTTTAGAAATAAACCAGATAAGGAGTGACGGTACTTCACAGCACCTGCGACGGATGAAACTTCATTTTCACAGAGTATCCAAATGTACACTCTGTCCGCGTATACGTTTAGGGCTGAAAAACAAGTACCGAATAAGAATAGTGAAAAACTGGAGAGCTTTAAAAGTTGGTAAAGTCTTACAAGTGGAACGGACCGTGATTCATTGAGGACTAGGACTAGTAAATGCCCGCAAATTGTGGCATGAGTAAGAATATCCAATATGTTTCGCAGAGAGCACAGAGTAGAAGAAAGGTTCTGAAGAACTCCCTTTTTATTTCATCCTCTTTGGCTGGATGAGGTAAGTTAGTTTTGATAAAACTGTGTTTTAACTCATTATTGGGTGGCCAGTTCCCTTCACATAATAGTAAATGGTTATATTTGTCTCAAAGCTCCCTTTATGCTGACGCAATGAAAGAAAACAGAATACCTGACATATAATGTTAAATCACGAAAACATTCTCTCTTAAGAACAATGGATAACAAAACACTCAAAGACGTGAATGACTATCTGGGTCTTGGGGTAAAATCTACTTTATAAGACATGAAAATCAGGAAGGCATTAGCATTGGAAGCGCTAAATAAATGAAAAGCGTGTTGAAATCCAGTTTACTAAGATAATTTAAACTCTGATTCGGTGCGGTAACTATAGAAGGTATATTCTTGTCTTGATCAGAAATTTGGGCTCTAACAAAAGGCTCGAGCGAACAATGAAAAGAAAACAAAATGTTGATCTTTCAAAGAAGGATACTGAAGTTAACTCAAAAGAAGAAATGACACAATGTATGAAATATGGAAATAATTGGGATGGGAGGCTACCAAAGCAAGTTGATAAAAATCAAAGCCAAATGTTAGCCCAAGTGTCAGTTTTTATTCAAAGCTTCTTTGACTCGTTGACCCTCATTACAAAACCTATATTAATAGGGGTGTGTAAGTGTTTTGATCATTCTGTATAAACATTTCATTTATGAATACTTGCAACCTTAATAACAGTAGTCTTAATAACATTAATAATAGAGACATCCTGATGATGATTGTTATAATTATAACTATTTTTTTTGTTATTATTAGTATTAGGTAAATAATGAAGTCACACCAGACTGTAAACTCTTGATTATGATGCGACGTAATTTATTGATACTAGTCACCAAAACGTCTTTCATAATATTGTGTTATTTACCTCTCCGGAACTGCGTAATGATATTAATATGATTGTTTTAATCCCATAAGCAATTATTATGTCAAAGTTTTAAGTACCGCATTTCTTTGAGTATAAGCTGGCTTTTTTGAAAACCCCATCCTTGATTACAGGCCGTCCTTGATTTTAAGCCACGATGAATGATGTGCTGAAACAAATGTAAGCCTCCTTCTATTGTGAGAACCAATAACGAAACCCGTAACTGGCTGCAGAGATACTGATCACATATTTAGCTCTCAACACCTGTTACACATTTGAAGACTACATTACCAGCTCAACCAACAACAACACCGTCCAGCATGGTATCGTGAAAATCGTCCAGGAATATATCTTCCTCATTTTCTGCATTATCAGCTTCGACTTCATGGTAGCAACAGGCTTTGGAGGATAGTCTACTGTTATGCCACAGACATTGAGGACTATATGCTGCAAAACCTTCGTATATCCACATCCCCCAAAGATGACTGACATGACCATATTACGCTTTAATTGTTTTTTTTTAGTTTTTCCTCATCGCTCATGTGTCACTTAAATGAATTCCAGACCAGCATTTGTTTTGTGAAAGCAAAATTTGACCGTGTTCTAGATGACGCAATATTCTCTTCTAGATTTATGATTTGTAAAAAATGTTAAAGAATCAGTTCGTTAGTGAGCATGGCTTAGTAAACACCGAAACAAAATGAACAGAGCTAAACAAATGACGAGTTTAAAGGTTTAAAGGAACTCAGATTAGATCATAGTTGATTCTCAAAGCTGATAGGGATACTGTGTTGTTTTGTTACGCAAATTCATGCTGACTTTTATTGCGTACTTGCATCTTTTTATTATCATGTTATCCTTTTAGTAAGTTCAGTGTCATAAAATGACTTTCTTCGTTATTCTTCTTTGTACGTTGAATATTGAATCAAATTGGTGTATTGCAGAGCCAGCTAAAAGTGATTCACAATTTACTCCAATATTCTGGATAACCAATAAAACGTATTAACGCCTAATTTTCACGTCTAAATTCACTGACTGGGCAATCCATTTAATCCCCACATGACCCCATCATTAAAGCTCTAAAAATGAATAATAGCATAAAGTATTTGTTAAAGTGAATTAAACCCTTTACCACCGGAATAGTGGTTTCATACAAACCCATGAGTGTCAAAGAATATTCGAATCCATTCGTTCTTTCGTTAATGTGTTTGGATTTTCTTCTGTTGAGTTGTTGTTGTTGTTGTTGTTGTTGTTTGAGTTCGAATTTCTGGTTCAAACTTTTTTTTATAAGTACTTACTCCTTTACCTTGTAAAAGTGCACTCATGGTTACCCTTGCTGTTTACAAACTTGGAGAATTCAACTACTCGTGCTGTGTGCTAATTTCGAAAATAAAATTTACAACCATAATGGCTCCATAGAAACCACATGTGTGTCCTTTCTGTTTAAACTCATAATGTTCTTACCGAGCACTTTACCTTACTTTGTTTTCTTTGTTCCAACCAGCCTTTGCAATTCAGAGACGTTTAACTCTGATAACGAATATTGGATTTTTCTTGCTTCCTGTGGTTGAGAATTCTTTTCTTACATTACTCGTCGAGTCCTAACCAAGTTCATTCTATTACTTGGAAGCGTTTTTTTTTCTTTTGCAATATCATTAAAGTTCTCTTGTGGGTTTCCCAGAGAATGATTCCCAGTGATAAACCACATACTTATTAGTTACGTGATCTTTCAAAATATTCCACGAATTCAAATAATTATGGTCAGAGTCTAAATTCCTTTCAGATTCCTTAAACTGTGAAGTGACAGGAAAAGCTTCGTAACCATATGACGTCGATCATCTTGTCATGAACCTGGTAATGCACCTCAAACTACAATTAAAGAAAATCTTCTCTTATCATTTAGTAACTGAACTGGCATAAAATTATGGCTAGATATATGACGATGTGGATGTAGATGTAGTCGTGATATTTGCTTCAATAGCATGAGGTTGCTCGACCTTTTGAACCTATAGTTTCTTTGTTGGTTTTCTTTTCTTTTTCAAGCTGGTAATTGTATGTGAATTGGTTGACACGGCATAGTATTCATTTGGGAACATTAATAACCTTAACATTTCGTGTATACTCTCATTTTATTGTTTTTTGGGTACTACAATTCAAAATATTTAAAGCCTTTAGTGTTTAGCATTGGAAACTCTTTGCACCTCGGCTCTCATCCAACTTAATACAGAAAGAATCTATATTTGTTGGGTTATTGTTTTGATTAGGAATTAATAAATAAGTAGTCGATAGTTTCATGTGGCTATTACGTAATAAAGAATGAATAAAAATTTCTTTTTCAAAAACTATGTCTCCTTGAGTTACTAGATTTTTTGCAGCCCATGTATCATATCGAAAATAATTTCCCCTCCGATAATTTCATCATGGTTCAGTAAACTCTAAAACTACTTTTTCTTTTCTATGAATTTATTAATCAGTTTTGAAATTGTATTAAATATTCACAATAAGTTAATTTCAAAAGGCATTCAAAACATAAAGTAGCAAAAAAAATCCACAAAGCAAGCAATTAAACATTTTAGAAGACGCTAAAAGAAGTGCTAATCCATCTATTATCAAAGCAGCTATCTTTGCACTTGGAAAGAATATCTGCTGCTTTACTACTTTTCAACCTGCTTAGTGCTTGCATTACCTCCTCCACTGTAAACGGTCCATTGTTAATTTCTTTAACATCTTCCATGTTAAGGTCACACTCGTTGTTATTGTCTTAATTGCTCATGTTCTCAACAGTCATAACTTCCTTGAAGTGTTCTTTCCGTCTTCTAAATATCGGATCTTCCCCAATGAGCAACTTAACGTTTTTCTTTCTCACTCCAACTGTTGATTGTCTTTACTTAGTGCTAAGTTCTTTGATGATCTTGTAAAGAGTTCCCACGTCATTTCTTTTTGCTGAATCTTTAGCCTCCTCAGCAAGTCTATTGATCTTCTCACGCTTATCTGCTCTCGCTTTTTCTTCGCATTTCTATCTTTTTCTCTGTACTGCTGTTGTTCAATAGCACGTATTCTTTCAGAGTGTGGACAATTCACTTCATTCTTCAACTTTTTCCTTTCATCTGCATTCTTTTTCTCCCATTCCTTTTGTATGCTATGCCCATTCGTCTTACCCTGTACATTCTCTTCCACCGCTTCAAAACCTCTTCTCCAATTCCAATGCAAACTGCTTTTCGATTTCTTTCTGTTTTAAAAGTGATGTGTTGTATGCTATTCTTTTGCTGCTGCTTCTGGCTCTGTGTCGTGATTATGTTTTCTTCACCTTGCCAACTACTAAATTATGATCAGTTCCAGCATCTGTTCCTCGCATGGTTCGTACATCAGCGAGAGATCTCCTATACCTTCCACTTCTGATGAAGTGATCAATCTGGTTCTTTTCTCTCTGGTTTGGCGATATCCATGTATATTTGTATATGTCTTTGTGCTTGAAGAGTTTCCCTCCAATTACAAGGTCATATTCTTCACAGAGCTCAAGAAGTCTCTCACCATTTTCATTCATTTCACCTACGCCGTCTTTTCCCAATGCACTTTTGTGATCTATGTTGTTGTAGCCCGCCTTAGCGTTTGCATCTCCCACGAGGATGAGCATATCATGTTGTGGTGTAAGTTCCATTTCTCTCTGTAGTTGTTCATAGAATGTGTCTTTTTCATCCTCGTCAGCATCATTTGAAGGGCTGAATATCTGAATGATGGTAGCCTTTACATATCTAGAATTGAATCTGGCAGTTATTATTTTTTAATTCACAGGATTCCATATGATGAAACATTTTCTGGCGTCTGGGGTTAACATTATTCCTACTTCTCTTTGATGTTGTTTCTCTGATCCAGAGTAGAGAACTGTCTCTCCCGTGCTAACTCGTACTTCTCCCAAACCTGTCCATCTCATTTCACTTATACCAAGCACATCAAGATTGTATTTTCTCATTTCTCTGACAACTATCGCAGTGTTCCTGGTCATACATGGTCTTTTTGTTCCAGCAGCCGGCACCGACAAACTCCTTCGGTGTAAGTAGTGACCCCATATATGCCATTTTCGAGTTGGAGACTCCCGTTTGGCTTTTATCCCCAGCTGTCATATGAGCGTCCTCCCGTCTTCTTTCATAAGGAGCTTTAAACAGGCCATGGCGGAGTTAAGAAGTTTTGTATTTATCAATTATTTAAGTCGGGTCGAATCAAGACTTACATTCTACTGTTATGATGGATTTTCACAGGTCTTGGATAGATGTAATACCCTGGAAAATGAAATGGAATATACACGATTTTTGCTACTACAATGCAAATAGATATATTGGCGTAGGAAGGTCGAAGCCAATTAAAATTCAAACTTTACATTTAACAGAGCCTCTTTTGTCATATTGGCATTTTATCGAGAAAACCTTCAAGCAGAAAAAATACCATCGTGCAGGAACAAACACACAGCCGAACAGACAGTGAGTTATGAGTGTCTTTCAATGCTGTAGACATTTTGATTTCGTGTATTCAAGTAGATCGAAACGACACTAGGGAACTGTACAAGATCGCGAAGCAGATGTCTAATTGTCGCTGGAAAAATATTCAACAGGATCCTACTGGAGAGCATGATGACATCAATTGACCAATGATTAAGAGAAGGACGAGCAGGTTTTAGAAAAGCTCAGTCCTGCAGTGATCAGATATTCACCTTACAAAAGTGGTGAAGAAAAGCCTAGAATTTAAGCAACAGTTATTAATTTTGTCGAATTTCGAATAGCTTTCGACAGCGTGCACAGGGAGACCATTGGAAAGAAATGCAATTCTAGGCATACCAGAAAAATTCATCAACATAATCAAAGCAATCTGCAGGACTCCTACATGTGGGGATACGAACAGCCAGTGGCTCCATCGAAAACTTTGAGGTATAGGTAGTGGTGAGACAAGGGTGTATACTCTCTCCATTACTCTTCACCTTGTGTATAGATTTTGTCATGAGAAGATCGGCAGCAGCAGAAGATACTGGGATCGTCTGGATGAATGACAAACGTCTCACTTACCTTAATTTTGTGGACAACATTGCTTTGCTTGCCTGAGCTAGCCAGTCTTATCAAAGGGTGACCAATAAGTTATTGACTGAAAGTGCGAAAATAGGCCTGAGGATCAATGAAGGCAAAAGTAAAATCATGCATATCAAAAATTAGAGAAGAGAATCGATCACAATAAATAGTAATGCGCTCGAACAAGTAGATAAATTCACTTATTTAAGCAGCACGATCACTAAGACAGAAAAAATTGAAAAAGAGATCAACATTCGGCTGTGCAGGGCAAATGCTACGTTTCAATCCATGGAGCACATTTGGAAATCAGGAAAAGTCAGTCTAAATATCAAGATACACCTATATAGAGCTATAGTCTCTATCTTCACTGCACTCTACTCAAGTAGGAGATAGAAAAGCACAACAAAGCACACGAAGAAAATTAGATACTTTCCATCAGTGCAAATTACGGAGAATTCTCGGTATTTCATGGAGAGACATAATATCAAATGAAGAAGTCTTGACCAGAACAGGAGAGAACGAGCTTCACAGGATTGTTGAGAAAAGAAGATGGAAACTGGGAGACTATCAGCTGTTACACTTGCACATCATGCTTTGGTGAGGAAGCCACCAAACGACGTGGCAAAGAACTTCAAACAAGACCTGACAGCACGATGGGGCAATACAGGAATCTGGATGCGCTTGCTGCTGACCAAACATGTTGTTGTCTTCTTGCTATCCGATGTCCAGCACTGGACCGGAGGAACTAAGGTCCAAAGTAAGGTATTCAAGTAAGATTGAGGGACAACGTTTTGACGCTTGCGTGAAAATGGAATCATTGCTTTTAAACTAGACCAATTCTTAAAAGACAGTCTGAGATAGTTACCTTGCAAGATACTTATATTGTGGAGATTTATATGGTATATTTGCTATACAGTCGGACATATTGTGTACAATTTTTACTAAGGTAAAAAGCCTAAATGCTTTCAAGATATCCCAGGTATAAAAATCACAATCCAACTCACAATCGTCAATGATATCTTATATTGTCATCATTTTGAAATTGCTCTTTGTCAATCCTGCCACAACCGCAAGTTGCTTTTCTTAGGCAAGAAGAATGAAAGCATGGCTTCAATCAATCAGGTAGCTAAAATTTGTAACTCTTTGAGAATACTTCCACATAAATCATCTCAAAATTCTATTTTAAACAGATAATATTTTTTGTACCATACATTATAATGTATGGTGGTGTAATTCTTTCTTCTTCTCCCTCTTCCGATGCTAGTGTCCCAGCAGCCAGGGGTCAACAGAACGTATTATCGCGCGTCATCTCCACCGGTCGTTCGTGTCAGGCTCGACAACTCCCTTGCTCTTCATATCATTTTAAAAAATCGCTCCATCTCAACTTTTGCCTTCCAACTGACCTCCTTCTCCTGATTGGTCCCCTTCTTGTCTCTGCACCTTACAATCATCTTCTCTCCTTACAACGTGACCGAACCATCTTAATCCTGCTTGTCTCAGCTTTGCCCATTTGTTCATCTTTCCCAACGCGACAGTCAGAGAATCCACGTCATCATCCTCATCTCCGTTCGGATGAGCAGCTGCTCTTCTTTCTTCTTCAGCGCCCAAGTTTTTTCTCCATACATTAGTACTGATCGAATCATAGTTTGGTACACCTTAACGTTGACCCATCGAGAAATTATTCTATCGCACACCACACCTTTCGCTTCCCTCCACTTGTTCCAACCTGCCTTTATTCGTTCCTTCACCTCTCTCTCTCACAACCTCAAGTTTCATCCAGTGTAGAGACTATTTGAAGCATGTCTCTTGTTTTCCCTCTTCATTGTTCGCGTCCTTGATCATGCCATAACCTCTGTCTTCTTGATGTTTACCTTCAATCCTTGTCTTCCCAGTGATTCCTGCCACAGCGTCATCCTCTTTTGGAGTACCTCTTTCGATCTGGCACTGACCACTATGTCGTCCCGGAAGAGAAGCTCCCATAGCTTATCACTCTGGAGTTCCTACGTGACGACATCCATAATGGTTATTAATAAGAAGGGGCTGAGAGCTGACCCTGGTTCAGTCCTACATTGACTTCATCGCTCTCACTGACCCCTTGAATTCGCTTCTCTTGCAGTTGCCTGACCACAAAAATTGCATCAACAGTGTTCTTGCCCTTGATGAATTCATACTAAATTTTTTCGTTCTTCACGATCTCTCGGAGTCTTGGGTCAATGACTCTTTTAAATATCTTCATTGCATGTTTCATACGCTCAATGCCTCTGTAGTTTCCACAATCCATATTATCCCCTTTCTCTTTGAACATCGGAACCATAAAACTGTCTCTCCAATCTTCCGGTATTTTCTCTTCGCACAGGATACTGTTGGATAGATCCATCATCCAAATTTCTCCTTCCTCGCCAAAAGCTTTAAACATGTCTGCCGATACTTCTGATGCCCCACTAGGTTTTCCGTTTTTCGTCTTTCCGATAGCGTTCTTAATTCTGTCTTTTGTGATGGGCTGCGCCGGTCATTCGGTCGATTGGCATGGAGAAGTTGCCTCTCTTTCTTTTTCCGTATTCAATAGCTGGCTATTGTACAACGTCCATCTCGACTGAATGCCATTCGCATTGTGCAGTACTTGCCCGCTTCCGTCCTTGATAACGCTCATCTGTCATACATCCTTTTTCTTCCTTGCTTTTATCTTCACTATCTTGTAGATAGTCTTTTCGCCGTTTTTGGTAGTAAGCCTATCATACCGTTCTTCAGATGAGTCCCATTTTGCTCTTGCCACAGACGCTTTGGGTTTATTTTTGCCCATTTGTAGACGCACTTGTTATTTTTTTTGAGGAATTTTTCTTCCAGTTTTTTTAAAGCAACTTTCTTTTCTGTGACAGCCCACTGGAGGTCGTCATTCTACCACCACTCCTCTCTTTCTAGCCCTGCACCTCCTTTGGCTCTACCAACTAATCCTTCTGAGGCACCCATCATACCTTCTTTTATATTCTTTTACTTTACCTCAACATCCTCATGTTTTTTCTCTTTGCGGTTCTTCACAGTCTCCGTGTATCTCTCCCTTTTTTCTTCAAAAAGTTGTTTTTCTCGGCTTTTTAGCTCCTCTTCGCTTTTTTTGCTTCCTCCATGACAGTTGGTCAGCAGACGATATTGGCTTGCTATCGCCTCTCCATTTATTACAAAACCGTTGGTGACTTCTTATCTTTTACTTTGTTTGAGAAGAAAAAGTCAATCTGTAAGTTTCTACCGTTACTGTTTAGGTCACTTAGTGTTGCTCCTTCTTTTAAAAATTCAAATTTACACAGAATAGGTCCAAGCTCAGTGCCACTTCAAAGAGTCTATCCCCTTCCTCCGTGTTCTCTGTCGTATCTGAAGGAAAAGGTAGTAGAAGTGAAAAGACTGTTGGATAGGTTTATTCATGTGAAGCATGTGGCTGGGTGGGTGGCTTAAAGTTATCTCAGCTTGTTCCATACACACAGCCTATAGAGAAGAGACAAATAAAGAGTTCTGGCAAGGACTTGAAGAGACACTCTTGAAAACACCAAATGGACAGAAGGTCATTCTTCCCACCGCTGTAGAATTTAAAGAAAAAACCCGCTTTGAAGCCATCTCCACAATTTCTCACTTTTTACCCTTTTATCTTGTTTCTTGTACACACATGATACCTATCTTTCTCCTCCTCACACAATCTCTCGACTCTCATGATCCCCCTGTCATACTGCCCACATTCCAGTTGCCTATCCCGATGCACTCCACTAGCTTCTTTAACCATGTCGGTGGTTAAAAAAGCTAGTGGTACATGTCTGTGGTTGAAGAAGCTACCGGTACCCCTTGTCCATTTCGCACATCAATCGGGGGGGGGGGGCATTGACGTTTGTCGTTTCTGGAAAACTCCCTTTCTCTATTGAATGTCGTGTTTGGACGTGCCGTGTTATATTAGAGCAAAATTTTAAGTCGCATGGCCTTGGAGACACAAACCACCTACTTTTCAGGAATGGTCCTTAGTCTATGGTATTCCTTTACCTACTCACAAGGCAGTGGGGCCATTTGACCAATGACTGAAAGATTTTAACCCATTCTTGGGTGAGCAGCTGGGTGAGGTTCGGGAGGCGTTCTCCCAACGGATGACAAATTTGGGGGGTTAGTTCCTAGTCAGAGCCTCGTTAGTTTGGTGACCCCAAAGGCATCCATCCAGGCTGCAACACGAGGAGGTGAGGTTGACTTGGCCACAAAGTGGGTCACAGACGGACTACTTAATTCGCCGTTCACCAAAAGGTTAGTCTGGCACAGCCACCCCGAAGTCATGTAACGGTGCACCCCATGCTCCTTACAACCAAGGTGTTTTGTTGTCAAGCCGCAAAAGATATATTGACAGAAAGCAATAGTAATAAATGTTAACACTTTCAGAATCACAAGCTAACTAACAAAGTACTTGTGGTTGGTTTCTAAAAGGAGGTATCTCGATCTGACAATTTAATTTGTTCACAATATAACAGTTCGATATACAACATTTCTGTTTCTTGAAATCAACAAATTGTTTATAACACAATTAGTTCCAAGATGATGTTAATATTTAAATCCAATTTTTGACATAAATTTCAACATCAATTGCATATTTGAAGTCCTTTCTATTTGATGCTATAACAGTTCAAGCAGAACTGCGTAAAGTAATACTAATAGTAATTTGAATAATCTGATTGTTGTCCAATGGATGAGTGACGTGGTAATCACTATGGAGACCTGGCACTTGTTCTGGTGTCAAAGACTCCTCGTGAGTCGGAGTAGAACTTTGAGGATAAGCTGGAGATGTTCAGAGTTGTTCTTTTGATGGTCCAAGGTCTAGTCTGTTTCTTCGAATATTACCTCAATTTGACTCTATAATAAACGACCTTGTGTGACGTTCCTCATCAATAACTTTGGCAGGTCCCCATCTTTTTATCTCTGGATCTCCGACAAAAGATTTTCGCTGTGGCCCTCTTGTGTTAATTATTGCTGGTTAATTTCTTGTGTGTGAGGCTGCTGACAAAAGAAATGATGTCTGCACTTAACGGAAATAAACGCTGCATGATATTGAATACTTGTCTGTCCATATAAGTCATGCAGTAAAGCATCCGTCAATACTCGGCAGGATGGTTAACATAACGTCTCAGTGGAAAATTGGCACCAAGGAAGCGTAGCATCAGTTATTGTGAAGAATGAGCTTACGCAAGTGTGCAAGCATGCACGTGCAGCGGTATCAGCACACCAAAGTTCCAAGAATATGCGCTCTTGTGTTTTTTTGAGATCCAGATGCAGTAACAATGTGACAGATATGCAAGATTCTAAAATCCCCCTCTTGAAAATTTCGGTGTTACTGTATCTTTAACCCATATAACAGGGGCCACAGTAAGTAACTTGCCCAGAATTCACAAGAGAGACGTTTGCGTTTAAAGGGAAAGGATATTATTTCTGGTTGCGAAACTACTTATCCTGCTGGCACCCCAAGGTGATTTTTGTCTATTTCCTAGTTCAGATTCGGAACAAAGTGTATTCAAAACAAAGGGATGAATTAAAAACAAAAACGAACTGAGAGGTTAAAAAGGGAATTCGTGTACATTATTTTTCCTTCGAAAAAGAAAAATGGTGTCATTTACCTAATTTCTTTGACTGTTGCCATTGCTCTACGGGTATTTTTCACAAATCTTTCCAGATCAACTTCACAATAACTACCTGCAAGATTCGTTGGCGATGCAGATTTAACCTTTTTGTTAATTTTTGACCTCTGCTTTTGACACTACCTGTTTCTGCATAAAATGGAGGCACCTTTCCACTGGGGGGATTGAAGCTATTCGGCTATTGTTACAAAAAGAAAAGCCGAATTGCTCCACTCGATTTCAATCCTCCTGGTGGAAAACTTGCTTTTGACTTGTCACCAGAAGGTTAAAGGATTTACCATCGGCAGAGTTTTGTATTTGTAATTCAAGTCTCACTGACGCTGTTAAAGTGTTTTGGAAGACACTTGACAGTTGTTCTGCAAAAGGCCAAGACTAAGAATTTCCTGCAGTGGCCCCAGGTAATCGCATGTAAGGGTAATTCCAGCAAAAGATTCTATTTTCTTTTCTTCTCGGTCTTGATTAATTGTATGTAATATGTATTATTAAGTTATAAAAGCGCACTATGATCATAAGAGAATCGACCTTGATTGCACCACTGGGAAGTCAAAAGTGAGGCCGAAGCTGAAGACTTTTACAATGTGGCTATATTGGAATACTGAAATGTGGTTAAATACCATTCGAGTATTGAAGGGTGTTGCGGGTTAAGAATACCTGAAATTTGTGTTTGTATTTGTATTGGAATTTTACAGTGGGAGAGGAAGATGGCAACCTTCTCGTGGTCTCTCCTGTGAGTAGCAGCTACACTGTGAAACCAATTGCTATCAGGATTGCGAACTGATCATCGCATTTGCTATGGGTGGTAAAAGGATAACCCCTCGGCCCACTGCAAAAGTATCTACCCCTCGTGAAACAAAATCTACAGTTCATCATCCAAGAAAACAACCAAAACAATGGGAATTTGGTATTGGCACATGGAATGTTCGAGGCCTCACTGCTTACGCTAAACAAGAGTCACTAATTAAAGATTGCAACCAATACAACATTGACATCCTCTGCATACAAGAAACAAAAACAAAAGAACATTTTGAAAAATCCACACCAGCAGGATATAAAATCATCCTTTTGGAACAAAAAGAAGCCACTTTTCGCGGCATGGGCTTTATAATAGGCCCCAGACTATCGAGCTGTGGGTATGAATACAAATACATAAGCGACAGAGTATGCTTTCTAGATATTAGCATACCCACTCGGAAAGGTACTCCTCTCAAAACAAGAGTAGTAAACGTATACGGTCCAACTAGCGAACGTGCATCAGCATCACCGG
This sequence comes from Morbakka virulenta, assembly GCA_003991215.1. Taxonomy (NCBI): domain Eukaryota; kingdom Metazoa; phylum Cnidaria; class Cubozoa; order Carybdeida; family Carukiidae; genus Morbakka; species Morbakka virulenta. The sequence goes on from RDPX01000075.1 coordinate 2,693,005, forward strand.
CTATGCTCGAAAAATTCTACTTGGAATTAACATCAGCCATCAAGATACCATCGAGATGGAAACTATTCGTTTGTGGTGATTTCAATTCCAAGCTAGGAAAGTTAACACCGAATGATATCACTGCTGGTTTACAAACCTGTATGGGATCATACAGTATAGGCAAACGTAACACAAATGGAGAAGCTCTCGTAAATTTTCTCACAAACAATGAGCTATTTGCTACCAACACAGCCTTTAAACATCCCAGTAGGCACAGAACCACTTGGATATGCCACATCGCTGATAAAAACCGTGAGGCAGGCTCTAAAGCCACTAAACCGGTCTTCAATCAAATTGATTATATCCTATGCCAAAAGTCAGCAACCGCAATCATACAAAATTCTCGATCATACGGAGGTACAGATACCAATTCGGATCACAAACTAGTAGTTTCCAGGATAAGAATCAATCAACTTCATCTGGTCCATAAGCAACGACCAAAGAAACCCGCCAATGAAAAAATCAACATAGAAAACATACGCAGAAACACCGATATCAAATACAATTACCAAAGGCTCTTGCAAATTAATTTGGATCAACAAACTACAGATCCCAATCCCAACAAAGCTCTCTCAAATCTGCTCACATGTATAAAAACCTCTGCAAAAGAAGCAGCTGGCACTGTCAAATACAGCAAAAAATCTAAAACACTCGATCCGACTGTTGTTGAATTATCGGAACAACAAAAATCGCTCCGCCTAAAAATTTACCAAAAAGGTGTTAGTAGAGATACCACTGAGCTCCGCAAGAAACGCAACGATATCTTGCGCCAAATCAACAAACGACTGAAAAACATTGCCATAGAAGAAGCAGACAGCCTGGCAGATGAAATCGCATCTACTGATGACAGTCGTAGAATGTTCAAAGCCGCAAAGAAACTTCGTACCATGAAACCGACACCAGCCATCATCGTCCAGAATGAAGAAGGCAACTTCATGGGCTCAGATACAAACAAAGCACAAATAATAAAAGAATGGTTTCAACGACAATTCACTGATGATACTGACATCCCACTAGAACCATTTGAGGGAAATCCAAGACCACTCAATAAACCGATCACTGTAGCAGAAATAGATATTGCCATCAAATACCTCCAGAATGATAGAGCAGCCGGTCCCGATGACATGAACAATGAGCTATTTAAGTACGGTAAAGAAGTCGTTGCCGCCCCACTTGCCAATATATTCAACTCAGCCTTTGCTCAACATACACCGATTGATTCGCTAAAGGAAGGCATCTTGATAACCATACCAAAGCCAAAAAAACCTCAAGGCCCCCCTGCAAACCTCCGTCCGATCACACTACTGAACAGCACAAGAAAAATTTTATCCACCATTACTCTGAATAGAATAAGGGATAAAGTAGACAAATATACAGGATTACATCAAAGCGGATTCAAAAGAGGTAGAAGCTGTGCCGACATCGTCTGGGCACAACGCATGTTAACATCCGTCGTTCTTGCTAGAAAATGGGACTTCCACAAGATGGGTATCGATATGTCAAAAGCCTTTGATACCATCAAACGCAAACGTATACTCGAGATTCTTATACACGCAGGATGCAATGAAGACGAACTAAGACTTGTGCGTATACTACTATCAGGAACATCTCTTCGTGTTCGAATAAAAAACGCACTCTCCGATTCATTTGAAACCTCCATAGGATCACCTCAAGGAGATGGTTTATCACCAGTATTATTCACATGTTATCTCTCACACGCTCTAAGAAAAATAAGAAATAACTCCATCAGACCAAATCCTCTCGTTTCTTGCCTTGGTATGCCACTGGAAATGGAATATGCAGACGATATCGACTTTTTAGATGAAGAAAAAGAACCTCTGGAAAAATTACAAAAAATTGCTGCAGAAAAACTTAAAGAAGAAAATCTATTTATGAACGAAAGTAAAACTGAGTTTACACACATATATCTTGCCGAAATATCTGAAACTGATCCAGAAGGAACACCTATCCGAGGCTGCGAAAACTGGCGTAAGTGTAAAACGTTAGGGTCCCTGCTATGTAGTTCAGCAGACATCTCTGCCAGATGCATCCAAGGCAACATAGCATTTAAATTATTATCAAAAATCTGGTCTCGCCGCAATAAAATTCCGCTCAAAACCAGACTCAAACTTTATAACGCGTACTGCCTCTCCATCATGCTATATAATTGCGACAGTTGGGCTACCAACAAAGCTATGATGAATAAAATAGATATATGCCACCGTAAACACTTGCGAACGATAACAGGTCACCTATGGCCCAAAAGCGTAATCAGTAATAAAGAACTGTATAAAATCTGCCAAACGGATCCTATATCTACACTAGTAGCAAAGCGAAGATGGTCTATGCTAGGTCATGTCCTACGCATGGACATCAACACCCCCACCCAGAAAGCCCTTGAAGTCGCCATATCAGAAGCAACAATGTATAAAGCCAGAATAGGACGCCACTCTACAAATCTTCTCAGCACCATCCGTGAAGACATCAATAACTCCGGACTTGGGCAACTCCGTACCAGAAAACAGCTCCAGAGCCTAAGGGAAAAAGCAAGAGAGAAGAAGAACTGGAAACGTTTCAACGAAGGTCTGATTGCATCTATGGGATGCAATCAGACGCAGAACACAGAGGATAAGTAAGTAAGTAAGTAAGTAAGTAATTTTTCAGTGTAAAATTAGAGTCTTAAACTTGGAATTGGTGGAATAAGATGACCGACTGTTTATATTTTTGTAATTCACAAGCGACAAAACATCCGCAAAATAGTGAACTGGTATACCCTCTGGCTCCATGGATGACATGGCCCTAATCAGTGATCATGGGTGGAAAATTTCATGAACAGAAGTGCTCTTTGCAACACAGAACGAACAACAGAAGCTCAGAAAAATTCTAACCCATTGGCGATACTATTTGTGCCTACATTCTGTAATTTCGAGGACTCATGTGTAAGAATAAATTACGAAGTAAAAAACATCTCTATCGTTGATGAAGCACACAGGTATTAGAAACCCAATTTTCTTAAATGTCTTGAAAATGCGTTTACAAACACACTGATTTGAGTAATATAAAAAGTGTTGTCCTTTTTGTTTCTAGTTTTCAGCAGTAGGTTAAATTGGTTTTCAGCTATTATTTCCAGTAGGTCATTTTTAACCTCTCCTGCCCATTATAACATTTGTTTAAAGATGGAGATGATATGATCAAGTTCAGTCTTACCTGAAAAGTGAAGTGAAACCTGTTCCCTCTAATCATCCGTCTGTCAAAAAAGGATTTGGTTTCTGGGGCAGTTTTTCGGCTGTTCTGTTGGTAAGTGAGTTTTGTAGTATTTAAATCCAAACAGCTGAATTACTCTATAGATTTCAAAGCAGAATGGATTCAGAGTAGACTGGCATTTGTTCCTTAACTCTTGAGTATACTGTCTTAGGCTGGAAATGTAGATTTTATACAAAATAATTAGAACAAAATATCCTATTCAGACCTCTGAAAGTTATGAAATGCATGTTTTGTTATAAGAATTCAAACTGCTTATGATACTCCTCCTCATGTGCCGCGTCCTTCCAGGACGTTGAAACTCTTTCATGACTACTTCCACCTGAGTACATGATTCTTTTGTCATCTATCGTAGAATTGCACGAACCAGGCCACCTTGGTTCGCACAAACCTAGTAAACTGCTCTTCATACGATCCATTTTTTGAATGACATTTGAGATTTTGCCCGCTTGATTCAGAGTGCGAACATTTCAAGTTCCTATTCGAAGAAAACTTTTATTTCTGACAGTCTCTGTATGACGGTTCGATTCCACCTATCGAACATGGAGGTTCCTACCGAGTGAGGTGTTAGCAAGCCTAACCCACTTCACGCTGTTAGTGTTGAAGTTTCTGTGCATTAGCATGATATTCTTGGGAGAAATAATGTGGTGGGTTCCCCTTGCCTTCCATATCCAGTTTGTTGGAGCTGAAACTCTAGCCTTTGGTCCATCTGAACCTATCCCACAAGACAGCGGGTGCAGTAAGGTGATAGCCATTTCCTCGGTTAAACACAAGTACTTGCCTACTACCCTTATGAGTGCTACCGTTGACCATATGTCAAGCTCTTCCGCTAGCATTCTCAAGCTCTGCTGCATCCCAGTACTTCACCGTTACCCAGGTCAGGGAAGCTAAGTAGGTACTTCACCTTGCCCAAAAGTGACCTGGAACTAGGCATTGTAGGGTAGGATCGTTCACTCCCTAAGGCTTCCAGGCCCGCATACCCGCTTATGATACAACAGGCGTTTACTTGGTAGGATAGTCAGTCAATGGTGCTTAACGACGATTTATAAACTTGTCTACTCTTGGAAATTAATTCTGAACATGCCGGAAAATGTAAAGCTACGTAACAATAATTCGTTTCACTTGACAAACTCCGCTTGTGAGACAGACGTTTTTCCACGGCTTCCCTCTTCTGAAAGAAAATCCTGGTATTACATGCCCCTCTAATTTTGTTTTCTTTTTCTCTTCTCACAACAAGTTTTTGCTCCATCGTTTCGGAGTATTTGATTTATTGTGCTCGAGCAGGAACACATTAAATATGGGTTCTCTCGATACTGAGACATACGACTCTGTTGGACCTTTAGAGATATACCTAGCCAGTATTTGAATTTATTGTTCTGCTGGCGAGCGAAGGTCGCCAGCAACCACATATTTTGGCGCAGTTTTACAATAGGCGATCTTCCCACGCACAAAAATCTATGTTCTATCCCAAACCACATTCTAATAGGGGGTGCGTGCAAACTCAGCGGCACTTTGTGCCATTTGGCCTCATTTCTTAAGGTATTTTGATGAAATTTCGCATACTACTACAAATAAAAATATGATTAATATTGTATTATGACATTTTGTGATCTACGGTTTAATTAATTAGTAATTAAGTAATTTTGTTGCTCGTACGTAGTAAAAATACAAAATTTGAGTAACGAGGTAAAATTTTACCTTTAATACCGGTAACAGCATGTACCTTAGTGTAGTGGGAGGTAGCCATGCGAGTGAGCCAGCAGGACACTACCCTCCTGCTAATATCGCACAATTCTGAGGGAAAATATTAGCAGGAGGGTCGTCTATTCCTAGTTTCGATAGCTTTCATATTTGGCACACAGGAAAAATCTAATCGAAGGCATGACGTTGTAATTTTCTTTCAATTTTCGTTTTGTGTATGTCGGGAAAAATGAAAATAGGGCTGGAAACGTGGAATAACTTTTTGACTCTTTCTCTTGAGCACTGGAAAAGGTATTTAAAAATTTGTAGTTGAGACCCATTCCTACTTATATCTGACACCTGTATCTTCAGTAGCCCTGGATTTTTCAGCCTCACTTAATCGTACTGATGACTTCATCCGTTGTTTTCAAAGTACATATTTTGAAGATAAAAAAATTAAAAGCTGCTGTTACATAGGAACCAAATTATTTTTTTCCTGTTCATGCCGGGAACATCGTGTTGCGCAAAACAAGGACTGGAAGTAAATAAACAGGGAAGCAACGTAAAGTAAATATTATCACTAAAAGACGGGTGTACCTTTTGAGAAACTGTAAAAACAATAAACATGCACAAATGAGAAACTGAGAAAATGTTTAAGATAAAGTTGTTAATTTCAGGAAGTTGAAAATGATCCAACGGCTGTCACCGTTAAAGCAGGAAATTTATTTACTTAAAAAAATGGGTCAAAGTGAGTCATTGAAAACGTTTTTCTGTCGTGTTGGGTTTTTTTTCCTAATCTTAACCATGCCAGTTCCAGGGAGTCTTACCATTGTAATCTGCGCAACGAACCAAGGATTGAGATAACCTTTATCTTTGACTTTGTAGAACTTTTCCTCAATAGAACCGGGTTGTGCTCAGTGTTCTCCACTTTCCACTTTCTTTCTTGTTGTCTTTCACTTTCTCTCTCCTTCTTTTTCTCTCAGTACCTTATCCCGGACATCCCTCCTTTCTAACGTCCATTTTTTTAGTACCGTCGCTCCATCATTGACCCAGGTCATTTGTTTGCCTTTCTCTCTTTATGTTTCTCCTTTCACTTTTCCTTTCCTAATTTCACCTCTTGATTCTCCCGCTCCTCTCTCTCTCTCTCTCTCTCTCTCTCTCTCTCTCTCTCTCTCTCTCTTTCTCATTTTCCTCATTTCTTTCCGGTGACCCTTGGGTACTGAATGATCTAGGCCAAGTGTAACTTGTGTTTTGGTGCAGATTTCGTCAGCCTTTAATAACCGAAAGCCAAACACCAACCTAACAGAGGCAAGATCTTATTAATGAAGAGAGTTACTCAGGCCTCAAATTTTATGGTATTTTCCAGCCAAAATAATGTTTTGAGTAACTCACAGTGTTCACGATCTACCAATGTCAGTGGCATGGTTACAAATTGTAGTTGTCAGCGGTTAACTGCTTGAATTGTGTTACCTCCAGCAGACTTCTCGTTTTTGAAGAACTTTCCCTCGACCTGATAAATTCTTAACTTGTCCTATGAAAGGCAAATTTCCTTACATTTTAAAGGATTTTCCTTCCTCCTTCCAGATTGCATGGCACACTGTTTTTTAAGTTTTGCTGGTGTGTTTTGACTTGCTTGGTTATTTTAACAGCAAGGTAATTTTGACTTAAATAAAAACAGATAACTTATTTTACTTAATGAAAACTGAGGAGCCTTGCAAGAATGGCGAGATTTTAGACCCATGTTTGAGTTGTTCCGAAGTCAGCCCCACCTAGGCAAACTATGTAGGAAGGGAAATAGGGAGACGAGAAACATCAGTTCGACAAATCTAAGTTTTCACAATGCTTGGAGGTCTCACATAGAATGGGTTAGTATACAAATGATGGAGCTATATGTGATGTGGAGTTTATTATTTGCTAAGTAGCTTACTTTTGAAGACACTGCTTTACAACATTGTTAATACCGCATTTCTTTCAGTACAACGTTTTGTTTTCCCATGACCAAACTACACCCATACCATGTGTCTTTCAAAATTCCCCTGATCCAGTTTTTTTGAAAACATTTTAAGGAGTTTGTACAGGTTTTGGAAGATAGAATTGGGAGAGGGAAGAATAAATAAAAAGCTATTTGAAAGTGCAGATGAAAATATTTTTGTTTGAGGTCATTGCAGTTGATTTCGTCAATCAAGTCAAATCCAAGACAAAGCCTACACCTAATCATACATTATCCTGTATATCTGCGCTTTAGAACTAGGAATATAACTTTAGTGTTTGATAAACGCAACTTGCGAATAAAATTTATCAAATCTCAGGCCGTTCATATCAGCAAAAGGCAGACCAAAAGGCAGTGTAGAAGAGATTGGCCTGAGAATGCTTACGAGTTTTCAGAGAAAAAGACATAGTGCTGGTTACTCAAGGAAGGAAGCCCATGTGAAGAAAGGAGATGTGATTATGATTAAAGAGCACGATAATAACCCACCAAATTGAAAGCTGAGAATTATTACAGGTATGGTTCNTTGCGCAAAACAAGGACTGGAAGTAAATAAACAGGGAAGCAACGTAAAGTAAATATTATCACTAAAAGACGGGTGTACCTTTTGAGAAACTGTAAAAACAATAAACATGCACAAATGAGAAACTGAGAAAATGTTTAAGATAAAGTTGTTAATTTCAGGAAGTTGAAAATGATCCAACGGCTGTCACCGTTAAAGCAGGAAATTTATTTACTTAAAAAAATGGGTCAAAGTGAGTCATTGAAAACGTTTTTCTGTCGTGTTGGGGTTTTTTTCCTAATCTTAACCATGCCAGTTCCAGGGAGTCTTACCATTGTAATCTGCGCAACGAACCAAGGATTGAGAAAACCTTTATCTTTGACTTTGTAGAACTTTTCCTCAATAGAACCGGGTTGTGCTCAGTGTTCTCCACTTTCCACTTTCTTTCTTGTTGTCTTTCACTTTCTCTCTCCTTCTTTTTCTCTCAGTACCTTATCCCGGACATCCCTCCTTTCTAACGTCCATTTTTTTAGTACCGTCGCTCCATCATTGACCCAGGTCATTTGTTTGCCTTTCTCTCTTTATGTTTCTCCTTTCACTTTTCCTTTCCTAATTTCACCTCTTGATTCTCCCGCTCCTCTCTCTCTCTCTCTCTCTCTCTCTCTCTCTCTCTCTCTCTCTCTCTTTCTCATTTTCCTCATTTCTTTCCGGTGACCCTTGGGTACTGAATGATCTAGGCCAAGTGTAACTTGTGTTTTGGTGCAGATTTCGTCAGCCTTTAATAACCGAAAGCCAAACACCAACCTAACAGAGGCAAGATCTTATTAATGAAGAGAGTTACTCAGGCCTCAAATTTTATGGTATTTTCCAGCCAAAATAATGTTTTGAGTAACTCACAGTGTTCACGATCTACCAATGTCAGTGGCATGGTTACAAATTGTAGTTGTCAGCGGTTAACTGCTTGAATTGTGTTACCTCCAGCAGACTTCTCGTTTTTGAAGAACTTTCCCTCGACCTGATAAATTCTTAACTTGTCCTATGAAAGGCAAATTTCCTTACATTTTAAAGGATTTTCCTTCCTCCTTCCAGATTGCATGGCACACTGTTTTTTAAGTTTTGCTGGTGTGTTTTGACTTGCTTGGTTATTTTAACAGCAAGGTAATTTTGACTTAAATAAAAACAGATAACTTATTTTACTTAATGAAAACTGAGGAGCCTTGCAAGAATGGCGAGATTTTAGACCCATGTTTGAGTTGTTCCGAAGTCAGCCCCACCTAGGCAAACTATGTAGGAAGGGAAATAGGGAGACGAGAAACATCAGTTCGACAAATCTAAGTTTTCACAATGCTTGGAGGTCTCACATAGAATGGGTTAGTATACAAATGATGGAGCTATATGTGATGTGGAGTTTATTATTTGCTAAGTAGCTTACTTTTGAAGACACTGCTTTACAACATTGTTTATACCGCATTTCTTTCAGTACAACGTTTTGTTTTCCCATGACCAAACTACACCCATACCATGTGTCTTTCAAAATTCCCCTGATCCAGTTTTTTTGAAAACATTTTAAGGAGTTTGTACAGGTTTTGGAAGATAGAATTGGGAGAGGGAAGAATAAATAAAAAGCTATTTGAAAGTGCAGATGAAAATATTTTTGTTTGAGGTCATTGCAGTTGATTTCGTCAATCAAGTCAAATCCAAGACAAAGCCTACACCTAATCATACATTATCCTGTATATCTGCGCTTTAGAACTAGGAATATAACTTTAGTGTTTGATAAACGCAACTTGCGAATAAAATTTATCAAATCTCAGGCCGTTCATATCAGCAAAAGGCAGACCAAAAGGCAGTGTAGAAGAGATTGGCCTGAGAATGCTTACGAGTTTTCAGAGAAAAAGACATAGTGCTGGTTACTCAAGGAAGGAAGCCCATGTGAAGAAAGGAGATGTGATTATGATTAAAGAGCACGATAATAACCCACCAAATTGAAAGCTGAGAATTATTACAGGTATGGTTCCTCAGCAGCGATGGAGTGGCTCGGAGTGTTAAATAAAAAGCTGAAAAATTACACTTAGATACCTATATATTTTTCTGTCTACTTGAATTACATTGTGACGAACCGAAGGATAGGAATGCTAATCTTAATGAATAGGGGCAGGAGTTTTGACCGAAACTGAGAGGACCAGCTAGTTTGTATGATAATATCAAAGGAACATTTAAATATAAGGACGAAAATCTTGACGTCCCCCAGCCCAAGTAGACAGTTTCTCACAAGCTTCGCCTCAGCACAATTTTTCTGCTTAATAAATTATTCCATCTGGGTGTTTCATTAATGGTTTCTTGAACAAGAGTTAAATGATCCATTTGACGATTAAGATATACAGCAGACGATGTACTTACTGTACAGAAGTTAGCCATCGTGGGGCATATATTTCATTCTANTGGCCTGAGAATGCTTACGAGTTTTCAGAGAAAAAGACATAGTGCTGGTTACTCAAGGAAGGAAGCCCATGTGAAGAAAGGAGATGTGATTATGATTAAAGAGCACGATAATAACCCACCAAATTGAAAGCTGAGAATTATTACAGGTATGGTTCCTCAGCAGCGATGGAGTGGCTCGGAGTGTTAAATAAAAAGCTGAAAAATTACACTTAGATACCTATACATTTTTCTGTCTACTTGAATTACATTGTGACGAACCGAAGGATAGGAATGCTAATCTTAATGAATAATATAATAATGGCATAAGTTTCAGATCATAGAAACCTGACACTCGTAGTCTATGAACTTTTTACTTGCAGGCTGAGGTGCTTAAAGACACATACCAATCCTCTATACCTTCCCCTTTTCTCTCGATCTCTCTATCCTTGAACATTTTAAATTCATTCTCACAGGTGCATCACATATTGGTAACCTTGTACTAATGTTTGTCTACCTTGCAGCAGACCGTTAATACCAAAGTCATGATTTTGGAGAGTGCTGGTTTCCTTCAATTGTGAAGAAATGGTTTTGACGACGACAACATTATGGTAAACCATAAGGCAAAGCATAAAAAGTTCCATCTGGTAAACAATCTTTCGTCAGTTAGACAAAGTGATGGATTAACAACTCGAATTCTTATGTATTTCATAAAAATCGCCGTTATCGTGGCATTGATATACATACCACTGCTCTTTCGAAATCTTTCCTCGAATCTATCAACACACCACCTCATTCCGTACGTTCTGCAAGTAAACCACTTGATACGAAACAGTGGTTACAATCACAATACAATATCACAATATTCGTCTTTTGATAACAACACTTGTGTTAGTCAAACGTTATTTTTAATATCCTAGGCAAAATACCATTTTGAAAAGACAATGTTCGCCTCAGGTCATACAGCATCAAAAGAAGATATTTAATAATTCTTTACGTGCCCTGGGCCAGTCAGATATGACATCAAACATGCAGAATCCCTTAGATAAAGTCGAAATTACACACAAAAATTTCTTCTACCTGAAAAATTCGTCTGAGCTTTTACCAACAAGTTGAGATTTGTTAATAATCGGATTTCTGTGGAACCTCGTATTCAATCTATTTTGTCGGCCAAATCGCCATGAAATGGAGTTTCTTATTTCATACTGAGTCCAATCCCTTTTCAATTTTATTACTCACCCCGTTATCGTTTTAAGACCAACACACACATGGCAGAAATTCGTCGCATGAGCACGTCATCGGAGTTTTCTGTACGTGTCTATCAACTGCGTTTCATTTTTCATAGTTACTGGTCTACCACTTGAAAGTAACTTTGTTTTATTGGTCTTGGTATACCTTAATAATCAGCTGACTTTTTTACGACGGGAAAGATTTATTGAATTAAACCTCAAATTTGATACAGCACTTTGTCTCTCTACCCTGTGAGTTAAAGTGATGATTAATATTTTCATTATCATTCATATTTATTCAGATAAGCCTCATTAGATATAAATGTACAGTGTAGAAATTTGTTTTCATCAGTAAGTGACCTGAGGGGTGGGTAAGCAGTTCTTCTGATTTGTAAAAGACTGATTTTGTGATTTTTCGGCGGAAAGGTAAAGTCCCCTCGAAAACTGTGGCCAACTACAAATAATACTTGTGCTGCGAGTTCTTCAGCACCGTTTATAATAAGGAGCCCGGGACAATTGTAATATTTCAACAACTTCTTTGTCTTACAGATTTAATCTCCAAGGTAACATTTTTTTGATCAACTTCGATAATAAACTATGACAATCAGCTTATTCCCAAGTAAATGGATTAATAACGTAAATTTTCCTGATAAAGGCCGTCCAATTAAGAAAAGTACAATTATAATGAATTTGATATTGGTTTTTCATCTGATGTGATTTTGTCATTAGTAAGGAATGTCATACTGGCTTTTCATTTTCTTTGGGAGGGTAGCATTTCTCGACCTAGTCCCAAAGTCTCGGATGTTATAAATGTTAATTATTTGTCTAAAGTGGTTGATTTTAGTTCAGATTATCAGTGTTGCAAAATTGTTTTGCATTTTCTCTTAGGTTGATCAGTTGGGTAATTTATTTTTCTCATATTTCAAACAACAACTATCGCTGTTATAATTTTTGTTATAAAGTTACGGTTAAGTGATAAATTTCATAACTTTTAAAATCTCCTTTCTTTTAAGGGTAAGTATAGGTTTTCAAGAGAAAACAGAACGGACTTGAAAAGATTCTAAGTGAGATTCAAACTAGGCTATAAGAGACACATTTATAAGAAACTTGAAGTAGATTCTTTCTAAACTTACCTCCGTTCCAGTTTGAGTAGTCACAACCAGATATGTTTCAGAAGTGAATTTCTTTACTTGCTTTGTATGAACAACACCAACTTACCATGGTCGACGATAGAGTAGTCTCAAAGCTCTCCTCAAAGCTTCTCCCAGTTTAATTTAGGCAAATCTTCTGTGTTTTACTTAGGCAATGTCACACTTTTGAAGGTTATAATTTATAACATAGTACAGGTTAGAAAATAATCAATGTTGTTGGGGTTAAGATAGTAATTAGTTTTGATTAATGATAGTTTATTTAATAAATAAATAAATAAATAAATATATATATATTAGGTAGTTTTTACTCGAAGTAAATTGTTAGTTCCTTTATTATTGATTGTTTTCTGTCATTTATATTCTTTAATGATTTACCCTTTGGTATTTTACTATCTCGTCATCGTTTATCTTTTTCCATCGATTGCAATGTCAAAATAAAATTGTTTATATTTTTATATCGTCCTTTACGATGAGCTTTTTATCACGTATTGCTATTCTTTCTTCCAGTTATTTTTGTTTTTATATTTACTGTATATTCTACTTTTTCACTTTTTTCAATGGACGGGCTTTAATGTTTAACAATAGTTACCCATATTTTTCAGCGTACTCCTCTATATATGCATTTTCAACTTTTTCATTATTTCTTTTATCGTTACTTGAAGCATTATTAATCAACTCTATTTTGGGGTTATTGTTTTGATATTAAAGTACTTGACTTATATTATTTAATAAATGCCATTTTAGTCTTGTATCAAGATCTTCGCAAGTTGAATTCTTTCCTGTAGGTCTTAGTAGTTGATTTAAAGGAAGACTTGACCTTCAAACCAGAGTATCAATGTTTATAGTAGTTGGACTCTTGGATAAAGAGGGTCAGCGGTTTAAAATTTCAGTCTTCTTCCTTGCAAGATGAAGGCTCTACTATTTTCAAAAATATATCTATCTCAAGCTGTGTTTTCAGCTTTGACACTGATAATCTAGATTACAGAGCAGATTTATTGCTGAATGAGACACCAGACTTGCTTTTTCATAGTACACTGGGCAAGAAAAATAACCATTTATATTTCCAAGTCACAAGATTTGCAAATATGATTTTTCTGGGTCTTAGAAATTTAGAATATAGGTGTAATATCTTGCCAAATGACAACTTTTATCCTTTTAAGAAGTTTGAAAATTGTATGGGTATGATGCGTTGGTCATGAGTGAGGTTTCAAGTTAAGGACAGTCAGGAGACGGAATGTTCCACTCACTTTAAAGTCACCATATTTTGCTCATTATGGGCATATGATATATATATATGATATGACTGCAAATTACTTAAAATAAATTACTCAAACATCAAAAATTGAGAAATCATACTGTGCCTTAAGATTTGTAAATAACTATTCTTATTTTCTTCAGGGCTTTGGCTATTTCAAAGAACTAGCCAAAGCCTTAACTGAATTGATTAAGTCTACAAGGATTTTTTTCATCGTGGTCACTAATTTGTCAATAAGGGTATGCCTATACCAGAAATAGATAAGGTATCAGTAATAAGTTCTCTTGATAGTAACATTCTCCATACATACTTGACGTCACCATAGCCACGATTGAACGTTCTCCGTAGAAAATTATGTGAATTGTGTTAAGTTGATCATTAGTATTATACAAGACGAAATGGTAAAAGCGAAATTTAAGATATCTTTGTACATACCTATCTTGAATTGCTTATCCTCTTTAGATATTTTGCTCAGCGATGCACGGGTCTTACTCGTAAAAGTTTTGAGAATAATTGGATCAACATAGTTCGATTTATGTGCATCAACTCACTACTCTCTAAAACATGGACTATAAAACGGTATAATAAATCAAACACTCACGATATCTACGTTCTTTTGAGTAATGTTACAATTTTTTACTCAAAGTTCTTCAAGTAAACGATTCGTGCTACAAAATTGGAATATCACAATTTAATTATGTTCATTTTAGTCGAAAACATTTTCCCTGGCACTTGACTGGACCAAGATACAGGAATAAGAAAACACTTCAATTCAAGTCAGGCTGTATCAATAAAGAAAGCAAAGAGAGAATAAAAAGACGTATTTACTATCTACACTAACTAAAGAAAACTACTGGAAAGCAGTTACAAATTATTTTCCTCTACAAAGAAGAGATGATAGAAGTTGAATATGAATTGCCTCCACTGCTTCTAAGTGGAAGGCAGACCCATCTCTCCCAAATATTCTGAGGTATTTTAAGTCAAAATTTTCAATGTGAATTTACAGCTTGGCGTATCAAATGGATCAAAAAATAAAAGTGAAGTTGGTAAAATGCGTGTCACAGGTGAAGTTACACCTGGTGAATTGTCTACCAATTCTGGAGTTTTTCAAAGCTCTACTCTTAGTACAATTCTTTTCCTTTTTTAAATCAATTATTTTCTTTAAAATTTACTTCTGTTCGACCACATCATTGCTGATGACACACTACCTTGCACTTTGGGATTGGACACAAAGCAAATCAGCAGGAACATATCAAGCTTGCAGAAACTTTGGACTCTGGCCTTCAGGCTGTCAGTGGCTTGGAGAAAAGTGGTTAATTCCTTTCAATGTGACAAATAGACTACTTACGCTGTTCAACAGAAAGCTGAATCCTTATCTTCCTCCAAAATTGAAGTAAAATTATTCTGATATTAACCCTGACGGTGTTGCTCTCACTTTTGAGGAATGCTCATCAAAGAGGCTGCTTTCTCGTTCATTTTCTCCAGAACTTTTTGCTGGTCCTTATGTTAATTTCTTGGCAAGTCTGCTTTTAAAAAAGTTGGTTTTTTGTATCACTCTAGAGATTACCTTACGTCTAAGACCAATTTTCATTTCCAGTCTGCCGTACGTTTTTGCATGGAATACTGATTTTGCTGCTACTCCTCAATGCTTGTCATATCGACGATATGTAGCTTGTCTTAGTCTTTTTATAGGTATTTTCATGTGACGTGTTTACTGAGTGCATGCAAATGCTCCAGCTAGAACTCCCCTTTAGTATTTGTATTCGCCATAGAGCCATATTTAATTTGCTAAACAATACCATTATGAGCCTTTAAATTATCTATGCTCGATTACTCAAGTTTTTTTTGGCTTTCACCCCCTAATTTAGCGAGGGGTTCAGCAAAGTAGAGAAGGGATACAGCCTGAAGTTGCCGGCAAGAACAACGTCGATAAGAGCTGCATCAAGCTTCAAAACTTAAAGTCAGAATTTAAGTGAAGAACATTGGATTTGGTACTATGAATGTAAACTTTGGCCAAATAAGTATTGTTTTTTAACGAAGTGTCAGGGATTTGTGTTCACCATTGCACCAAGTTTTAATTTTTGTCATGTGTATGGAGTATCTTTTTGGAGTGATTTTTTTTGGCAACAGAGTTTTATTTGACATCTTCTATTTTTTGTTATTCAGGTAAAGAAGATAAAACTTTCTCCTAAAAATCATAATAATTGTCAGTAAAGTTTGTCAGTTCTTGGATTTTCCCTATGGTTCAAAATTTCTTATTTTGACAACAAGCCAAGGCATATAGCAATCGATGTCAATTGCTATATGCATGTCGATTTCAAATTATATTCTACGGTATAACAGTATTTACGGGACATACCCTTTTTTATTTCAGTTTCCCATGAATTTAGCATCTATTTACTGAAAAACTATTGAATTATTGGCAGTTGAATAATCAGGGTATTGATTAAAAATGCTGTTTAACTGATCCGATAAAATCTCAGCTTGTAAAGCAAGAGGGAGACAAACGGAGAACTACATGGATGTAATAAAAAAAACAATTGGAGATAAAAGTAAAGCTGTATATATTGCCAATGGCAAGAGAGAAAGGGGGTATAGCAATACTTGGTCACCAACGTCTCTTGGGACACGGCACTTCAGTAAAGTAAGATCTCCAACTGGCAACATGTTCATTTACCCCTATTATGTTTTTTGTTTCATTTTTCGTTCTGCTTCAATTTTGACTCTTGAAATTGAGGTTATACCGAGCGGTTATGGCTATCTCCAACTACAACTTGTTAATTATTCTTTTCGTGGTCTGATGCCAATAAATTTCTTGTTGGATTCAAAAGGGTTCAAATTTTAGAATTTGAATGCTATTTAGCGTTGCGTAATAAGGCTATAGGTTTAAGCTTAAAGAGACCAAAAATACAATGCTTCGAGTTTAAAACAACATTTGCCAGCGATTTTGATCAAACTGACGGTAACACAAAAGATTTTTGCAAGAGTAAAAGCACATAAAATGAAAGTTTATCAGAGCGCCACTCAACCAAATCGAGGTTTGTTTTATGATTGTTTAAAATATTATTGTGCATTAAGCGACAATGATCCCATTGATTGGATAACACCTAATACCTAAAAATTGTGAAAGGTCTACATGATAAATAAATAAATGCATGATATTGGAAAATTTACTTTAAATTTTCACATTTTCTTTTTAATTTCAGAAATAAAAACTATCTAACTGGAATTTGACAAGTTTTTCTGGTTTTAGAGTTGTTAATTACTCCTTGCTTTTCTCAACAAAAGCTCCATCTTATCCAGCTGAAAATGTTTTATATTCCCTGCAAAGGAAATGTCTGTCTACACGAGTAGAGGAAGTTCTGTCAAAGCCAAAGAAACCATTGAACTTATATCAATCTATCAATCTTATATTATTTTTATTTATTTAACGAATATCAAATCCTTCCTTTCCTGCTAATGGTTTTATTAGCATCTTACTACATACAGGAAGCAGATCAGGAAAAAGAACACACACCTGCCTTACTCCTCTTTTAATTTCCATCCTGTCACATTGACCTACTCCCACTTTTACAGCCCCTTTTTGTTTCAATAGATTTTGTACACCATTTTTTAATCTTTTCGATCCACTCCTGTTTCCTTTAATATTGAAATTAAATCTTTATGTTTTACTCTATCAAAAGCTTTCTCGTAATCTATGAAACAAAAAATTTTCATATTTATGGGTATTTTTCATAATACGTACATTACATAATATGTATATTTCATAAAATACCTATGGACATCTCTATACTTCTTTCACCTAACATCTTTAATATGGATATCGCATGTTTTGTTTACTATACTTGTTATCTTTTTAGTACTAAAACTATCAAGAGGACGCAGCATCTCTACTGGTACTTCATCTTTACAAACTGCTTTTCATTCTTTCAGCCTTCTCACTGCCTTTTTCACTTCTTCTTCTTTAATCTCAGGTACAGTCATTTTTACACAAAGTCCTAAGTCTTCTTGGTTCACATCCCAGAAAAATTCTTACATATTCTCTTGCCATATGTCAAGTACTTTCTGTTTTTCCGTTGGCAACTTGCCATTCTTCTCCATTATTAGCTCCTACGTGCGCAACCTCTTTTCTCCAGTAAGTCCCTTCACTTTTTTAAACATCATCTGTGTATTCCTATCTGGTAGCGTTTCTACCTTATCCCATTGTACATTAATCCATTGTTATTTTTTAGCAGAGCATCTTATTTTCATATCTCTGTCTATTTCTCTATATCCTTATACATTATTGTGTTTTAACTTAATTCTTTCTTCCATCAAATCTAGAATATCAACCATTTTTGTCTTGCTCATTCCTTTCTCCAAGCCCAAAAGAACCAACTGTATCACTCTCGTCCTCTCCCCACACTAGGATTAATTTGTCCCATTGTCATCTTATTTCATGAGCCTTGCTTCGTCTTCGTTGTTTTGCTAAATTAAGTTGTCATAGACTTGGTTTATTTCTTCATCGTTGCTTTCGGAGGTAGGTGCATATAACTGTATGATATTTATATCAACAGATTTTACCTTGAATTTTACCAGGAATACTTTATCCGAAACCACCCAATATCCACTTAAAGTTGTAAATATCTTTTTGGTAAACATTCCCCCACCCCCGGTAGCAGTTCCTTCACCTGAATGTTTGAAACGCCCCAAGTCCTTATCCGGTTTATTCACTCCTGGTCACCTTATTCCACGACTCCCAACATAACCATTTACATCCTTAACATCTCTACTGCAGATTCCCAAATTTTCGAACTTGAGGAGGGTTCCTACTTTCGTAGTCGCACATGTCAATCCTAAATTTCTTTGGATGGTCACTTGATGGCTGTTTGCACCCAGGTGTCCATCACTGCTTGTTTGACTTCCCATGGTTTTTCTTAGATTATGCACGGTAATGGCTTTGGCCATATTCCGCGGTTTAAGCTCCTTTTAATTCCATTTCCTTCTGCATGTTGGCTTTAGATGGTAGCAATATTGAGGAAGAGTTGGAAAGGGGTAACATTCAAGTGTTGTTTGGCGGGGCAAATGACCCACCAAACAATAAATGACCGAGCCAAATTTTCCAACTCTGCCTGAATAATCTTGAATGACCGAAATTGCCACCTCTGCACTGTATGGTTGTTCTAGGGGTGGTCCTTTTTTGTCTTTTTTCTCGGAATTCTAACCCACTTCCATTTTTGTTGCCATTTTTCCTCAGTCGTGTACGTGAGGTATTAAAAACTACGCCACTGCTTAGCGGGGGGGGGGGGGGACTGCTGAAGCTAGTAATCTCATCTGGGTGTTGCGAGATTTATTTTATATCCTAGAAATTCTAGCAAAATGAAATGTTTTTTTAAAATGCCCATCCTTTATCCATTGAGAGTTTTTTTCGTGGACAAGACCGATACCACAGCACACTCTCGTTTCAGTGTGTGACATTTAAGGTGCACGAGTTATCATCAAACTTGGTATTTCCTTTCAATCAATTTGCCAACTAGTCTCTGATTTGATGTTTCTTCTTTCTTTGCGCAGTACAAGTCACAAAAAATAGATGTTGCCCTCTGACTTGGCGCAACCAACAAAAATTGAAGTTGACCTTTTGATTTATTTTTATTCATCTTGTCAAGTGGGGAGGGATGTGGGACTGTCCCCAAGTGTCAGAACTGATGTTGACCACTGAAAAATCAATTCAATTCGACATTTTTACCATTCCATCGATTCGTAAATGAATCTTTTCTTTTCAATAGCTTTTGAAGACTCTGAAATTAATCAAGAGCTTAGTTTATATTTGATTTACTATTTGAAGCGGTGTCGTTAGTTAAGGGTTTCCCGTCTGTTTGCCTTTGAGAGTTTGTAAATACGAAGCAGGATATAGTGTCATCTTCTTGTTTAGCTGAAGATAGTTTGTTCAGTGTTATGTGATTTTTTAAAAGGAAACTTCACGTTGTGAAGTTGGTCATTTAAAAAATCAACATCCAACTTTTGTTTTGGGTACACAATTATTGTGTTGTTCAACAAATTGTATACGAGAAAATTGTGATTCAACCTTCGCAATTGAAAAACCGGAAGAGGGAAACAAAAGAATATACATGGAGTTCAGTGGTTTTCTTTCTCTCATAACAAACCTGACTGCAGCATATCCATTTACAAAAATTTCCTAGCTCACGCTTGATTGAAGTTTGGCTTTACCTCAGTTGTGAATCACACCCAATAATTTAGTATGTACACAAAACTCCAGGCTTCTTGGAACGGTAGGAAGTGTGTGCGTGACTATCAATGCGAAAAACCGTCATTTTTTCAAGGAGATTTTATTTTTTCCTTCGTGTAGGTTAATCTTGTGGCACATGTAGGCTAAGATATTGCAGCACGTTCCTGTGAAAAGTTAGAACATCAAACTTGTTTTCTGAACCCGTTGGGATTCATCAGGAAAGCACTTAGTGCCAATGCGTGATCAGACGGGAGTACTTAAAGGCCACTATTAATTAGTCAGTCATTTTCACAGAACCAAGTTAAGATTAATTGGTTTATAATTTGGTTACCGATTTCCTGCGTCTTCAAGGCATGGCTTCCCCTGGTGCTCCAAGTAAAAGTGGGCTCTCAGACGAAGACGGCGAATTTCAAATACTGCGGAAACAAAGGACAGGTAAGCCTGACTTAAACTGTGCCATTTTTTCACTGATTCGGTTCAATGTCAAAAAAAGATAAGCCTATCTGTCAGTCTGATCTTTTTTGAAAAAAACGCTGTTTCATGTACTTATAAAAGGCTCTGTTTGAACTGTGGTTTTCCCTGTTGCTTACATTTGCAACAAGTTGACTATCCTGACCAAAAAGTGATCAACCATTCCAATTTCTAATTTTTTGCACAGTTGGGAAGGCGTTAGGTGCATAACACCTGCTAACGAACAGTGAGCTGCGTTATTTTGAGCGGAAACAATGTGGCTCGTTCACCTTTTTTAGTTAGCTTCTTTCATATGCATGAAATTGTTTTAATCCTCGCGCTTAATTTTCATCAGTTGGAACTAATCTGGCATAAAAAGGTTGATGATGGCAAGGCGTGTAACTTCTCAATCCATTTTATTTTCAGTTTATACTTTAGACAGATCATGATTTTTTGTTGTTAACCATCACCCCTTTTCCGCTGCCGGGACTTGCAGTTGTTGAGCACCATATTATCTCCCGTTGTTATTGCCGATGAGATCAAATACTTGCTACTAATTGAGAGATTTTTGTGGTATTAGAGGGCGCGACACATCAAAATGAGCAACTACTCTGGAAGAGACAGTGGGGCTGCTGCTGATTGTAAGTAACATTCAACAACTAATATTTCGATGTTTCATTCATTGAAAAGTTCCAACTACGTAGGCAATGTATCCTAGGCCGTTTCATTTTGTCTACAGTACGGTATTTTGTCAGGCCTGTCGCAAAATACAAGTACATTTTTCTAAGGCACAGCATGTTTGATACATGATGAAAGCCCAAACAGGTGCCCAGTATTCGTTACTCATTTTGAGCCAGTTTTCTTTCTTGAACTGTGATTTTTCTTCATTTAAGCTCGGGAGGTCAAAACACCAACAATGAAGTTGAATCGCGTACAAGATTCACCACCACTATTTTGTCAAGGCTGATCCTTACATTGTTATGCCGTACAATACGCACCATGGGTGTTGGAAGATATATTATTGCATGTTTTGTAAAATACTGTTGGTCTCTTGTGTTTAGAAGTCGGCTAGGTTATCAGACCTTCATCTGTGCCTGTGTGCATTGCCGAAGATTGGGAGCACCTTGCTCCATTTCAACCCAAGACACAACAGTTAAATTTGGCAAAATATTATTGTCCCGATATTAGCAATCAGAGCAACAAAAAGTAATGAAGGTTTAATTTATATTGTACTGCCACTGTTTATCACACGTCGCTGTAGCCTTCAAGTAGTAATAACTTGTATAGACGTAGACGTGTTGCAAATTTTGGCATTGCAGAAGAGTAAATGTAAAATAGAATTAGAAAGCTCACATGAATATTTCCGTCGCTCACCTTCTTTGACAGAGTCAGGAGATGTTTTGATCTGCATCAATTCAAGATAGCAACTGTGATCACGCTGAGTTTGTCATGGAAACATGACCATAAAATATGCCCCAATAAACCAGTTGTTTTTTGTTTTATGGTAAGGCAAAAGAGTTAGTATATATTTGTTTGCAAACAATGAATAGTAAAGCTAAAAGGAAATATGGACATTGGCATTAGAAGAAACAGTTTAACTAAAATGGCTTTGAGTAACAACCATTAGGAATGATTTGATTGTGGTTACTGATTTTATTTTTTGAAGAGCGAAAGTGAAAATTTGACATAATATTTAAATTGCCAGTTCATGTTAAAGTTGTACGTAAGATATTTCGACCTAACATTGCAGCAGCATATTGCAGTAGTTTTTTGTATCGTATAGTAATAGACATTAGATTAATTTTAAGAGAATTGTTGTGGTTCTTATTCGGTAGGTGAGTTATACTTGTGTTGCTGCAGCCCTCACAAGACAAATTGTTACCTGGAGGTGTCTGGGGTTAAAGAAATTAGCTTAATATAAAGAAGGATAGGGTTTGCAAGAAATTTTATACTTACGGTAATTGTTTACCCATGAATTAAACCGCACAAGTTCATGAGGCAGAGGATCTGAAAAAGTAGTCAGAAGTTCCTCAACAACAGGCAATAGGAAGACAAAGACAGAAAGCTCATGCTGTTTAGAAGGCCTTCAGGGGTATGGAATTGCCCAAGCCAACCAAATAGACTATACATTCAAGGCAGGAAGTTATGGGAAGAGCAATGGTCCTAGTTGTTAATGTTTCTGCCACAAGAACTGAACACCAGTACTAAGTGAAATATTCAAAGGATCACAGGATTATTCTTAGAAAGTCAATTAAATTTGCCTACTGTTCAAGGTCGCTACTTATACCTGACCAATTTTACATCAATGGTTGTACTTTGACAATGTTGTCAAGGTACAAGCATTGATGAGAAGGGGACTTACTTTGGTTTTGTTTTTATTATTTCATATATTTTTTTCATCCTTTGGTATGTTCAGCTCTGTTTTCTATTTGTCACCCCATAATTTCATTTATTTCTCCAATAATGTCCAGTTGAACCTGCTTATGATTAATCCTTGTTCTTTATAGTGGACTTTAGCATGATTTTTTATGTCAAAGTGTAATATCCTTTCCCTATATATTTCATTCAGCTTATTCACTGTCAAACAAATTATTGCAATATTTCCATTGGATTTTGGTCTGTCCACTTTCAGGAATAGCATTAATGACAAGGCATATATTCACTGCATTGATATGCTGCTGTTCTTGCAATGAGATATTGTAGTGACTGTTTTCACTTACATTAATAGTAGTGTGTGGGTTTTTTTTTGCTGTTAGCAATGAGATGTAAGATTTTGATTATATATGTGCTCATATATTGACATTAGCCATCCTTTTTTTCTTGGACCACAGAATTTTGCACCTAAGATACCCATCCTAACAGGCAACCCTCCTTCCATATCCAAGCTTGGGACTGACATCCAGCTGAGCTGGCTTGCTTTTGCTTTTTGTTTTACTTTTTTGAAAACAAAAGTATTGACATTATTGAGCTCTTAAATGTCAGGTGGTCATTCTCCATTGTCATTTCTGGGCTTGAAGGCAAACTTTTGTGTTTCTTTGCACCAATTGGCTATTCCATAGGGCTTCATGTTTTCAGTTGCAATTTAGAGTTGTGTTTTTTTATGAGTGATTGGTTAAGTTTCTACCAAACTTTTAATTTTTCAACCTTAAAAAACATGTACAAAAATATTATTTGACCATCTCAAATAGAAAATAAAGTTGGAAACTTTAATTTTGTGATTTTGATATCATTTAACTCAGGAATTGCTGATAGCCTTACTATTTGAGACATGGTGTGGTCTACCTTTTCAACAGTTTTTATCCTTGTTACTTTGTCATACTATTCTCTTAATCACAAGTAGTGCAGTGGTTTTCCCCCAAGTTCCTTTATCCTTTGTAAAGAACTATTAAAATTAACCTACAATATCAAGGGAGAATAGCTCATGAAGCTTGATTCAAATAGATAAAGTGAAATGCCCTATGCCACTCAAATTCTCATTGCAAAATATTCTGAAAAGGTTTCTTCTGTGGATCGAATACTGTAGCTTGCTTAACTGTTGCTGATGTTAAAAGGGCTTCTCCAATACATCATACTTGGTAGTACCCTTGGTAGAAGTTGGCAGAATGTTGTTTTCCAACTTTTAGCCATCAAATTTGACCTAGCCAAAGTCCAAGACATAATTTTTCATAGCGATTTAGTTTTTTACGTAGTATTGATTAGTTATCTGCTAATGATACTAATTTTATGTCAGAATGGTGATGTTTATTTACTATTAAAGCGAAGGCCGTTTTAATAGCAGACCTAATTACCATATGCAGTAAGTAGAGGTGTTTTTAACTAAACTGGCAATATTAAGAGATGTTTTTACAGGGAGCTCTTGAACATATCTTTTTATGAAATAAAACATTGCAGCTTTAAGAATTTTCTCCCTGAGTTTTTTGAAGTGGAAATTCATCCCAAATTGTTTTGATTTTCTTAGTTGTCATTGGAAAATCTTGATAAGCAATAAATAATATCTTTACTAAGAATTATTGTTGTAATGTAATTTTTGGTAATTAGATACTGTGTTGGTCGTCATTGTAATATGTCTTTCTTAGATTGCTAAATTTTGCAACTCTTGGACTCCTGAGTGCTTTCCTCCATCACATTACTTGAGTATTCATTTTTAGGTGTAAAGTCATTTCATATTTCTTGAGCATACCTTTTTTCCTCTCAATGTTTTCTTTCTTCTTCTGTCATTTTTTCATTCTTTTTCAAGTTTGAATATTTGCTCAGTAATCTCAGAGGATGTTGGATGCTTTATTGAGTTATCCAGCATCAAACTATTCAACATGCATTGTAACTGTTCTGATTAAACAAAGCCGGTAGCACTTGCCCACCCTCCCAAGATCCAACTGTTACATCAGACTTAACTTTGCAAATTTGGTGAAGAGTATAAATTGTTTATAGTGGCAGTGATGATAAGAAAACGAAGTTGGGAGTCAATTCCAAACAAAAAGCTAAAAGAATGAGTCCTGAGTATTTATAGGCAAAAGAGACTTGTAGTAATAAATATTTTGGAAGGAGGAGTGTGTGTCTGTCAGTGATTCTTTTTTAATGGTTAAGAACCATGGAAGGCATAATGCCACTACGTGTATGGAACTGTGAACAAATGACAGAAACAAAGAGAAAACTAAATCAAGAGATTTTATTTAACTGCAGACTTGAAAACATTAGTCATGTTGGTAGGAAAACACTCTAGAAGCCAAATAGTTCAAGAAATAAAATCTACAATCCAAAAAGATTTACAGTGAGGGATAACAACTGCTCGAGGTTGAAGACAGTGAGAGAAAAAAGTTGTTGGTTCTCCTGCATGATACAAAGTACCAACCTTTTTAGAAGCAGACTTGCCAGTGGATTTAATGTAAGAACCCTAAAAAAGATCTGGAGAAAATGGCAAATAAAACATCATCATTGATGAACATTCCTCAAAGGGACAAGTAATCTCCAGATGATAGTCGATGAATATTTGAGAAAAATAAGGACTCAAATTTTTATTGAAGAGCTTCAGTTGCTTTTTAGGCACACTGAAAGAAACCAACCACCGCATTCCTCACAACTAGAGTGGATATAAATCAAGCCATCATGCCATCTCTTATCAAATGAAATTATAGATAAAAAACTACTGTACAATTTTTAAAAGTTTTACAGAATTTTATGGGATTATTATATTTCACCTGTTTTTAGCATAGCCTATATTAAGCATGTAAGACTAATTGTATTCCATAATTTTTTTGTATTTAAATTTTTTTTGTAACATCTCATAGGGAGAACAGTAATTCTTTATTCATTTATTATTATATAAATTGTTTAATTGTTATTATATACATAATAAACAAGTAAATACCTTATAACAAGTAATATCAGGAAAAAAATATCAAGTCCTACAGCTTACCCATCACCAGAGTTACCAATAAACTGATAGATAAATTCCTTGGTTATAGTCAAAATGTCACCAGTAGTTCAAGATCCTCTAAATCTGTACTGAATATCAACAAAGTAATCCAGGTTTTGGAAGAATTCAAACAGTACATTGTTGATAAGTCACTCAAAGACTTTAATTATAACAGAAAGGAGACTTGCAGTTCAATATTTTTGAGGGTCATAAAGATCACCAACATTCTTAAAGAGAAAAATAGCTTTCAAAACTTTCCAAGAAGGCAGAAAACAAGACTGGTATTTAAAGGTAAAAAGTTTGGATAGCAAGAAAGGATAGCTCAGAAGCACATTGTTACAAAACAACTACAATAATCAAAGCAAGACCACATGCTTTAGATTAACCAAGGCCATGAATAATCTTTGCAACCAATCCTGGATTTATGTGGACCAGGGTCCATAATCATATCATTTTGCATGGGGAACATGAGCAAAAAACAGGAATGTCATTTAGGAAGGAATTGCTGGAAAACAATATAGCAAAAAGCTCAGACTTCTCTCTTGAGGCCAGAGAAAATGAAACACCATCAAAGAGTGGATTAATAACTGACTTATATTAATACAAAATATTACAAATCTTCCAGAAACCTCAACTTTTGAGAAGAATTTGAATAGGAATAGCTTCTTGAACCCCTCAGCATAGCAAGATTTAGCAAGAGAAGTGATCCTTTCACAAGCATTGCCAGCCCACCTGAAAGAAACCTGAGCTTCATAAGTTCCATCACATTGAAACTGAATGGAAATTATTGTGGTGAGCAGTGGCAGAAGAACAATGACCATTGGCAGAAGAACAATGACCACTGGCAGAAGAGCAATCAAAACTGAGCCCTGGTAGAGAATGAGGTTTGACTTTGAAAGTGGAAGCAGGTACAAATGTTTCAATAATGATTTGTACCCATTCTCTGAATTCAGTTTGTAGCATGAGAACCACATTTGCTTCTGATGCAATAAGCTGTACAAGGTCATGGTCAAGAGTAAAGTTGTAATTAAAATCTCCAGTTTTGTCATTCCTCTTGGAATGTCACAAGGAATCAAAGGCCAATTTTAGCAGTCTGATGGTTGTGCAAAGCATTATTAATGAAGGCTGATACTGTTTCACTCACTGAGTAGGAATCAGACAAGGAAGACTGATGTAAGAAAAATAGGTAGCAAATGGCCTGAAGAAGAGAAATCAAAAGCAAATAAAAGGCTTATCTTCAGATTCAATATCTTTTACTTTGACAGGTGCAAAGACCTGGAGAGCATGGATAGCAAAGACTGTGAAGATGGTCTTTAAAGTCTAGTTTAAATAAAGGATAAATGAATAACCTTCAACTATTACTAAGACTTTTATTAAGGTGTGCCTGACAATGTGCAAGAATATATGGGAAGTCAAAATGAAGGTAAGCTTTCACAAGAGAAGGATTGGAAAGAAAACATTTTACAAATTTAATGAGGGAGTATTGTTTGAAGATTTCTGGTTCTTCTGTAGCTGTGTAGAGGCAGTACTATCATATCTTGAGTCCACACTCCTGAA
The DNA here is from genome assembly GCA_003991215.1 of Morbakka virulenta. Classification (NCBI taxonomy): domain Eukaryota; kingdom Metazoa; phylum Cnidaria; class Cubozoa; order Carybdeida; family Carukiidae; genus Morbakka; species Morbakka virulenta. The sequence goes on from RDPX01000075.1 coordinate 2,720,173, forward strand.
TATGGAGTCAGTCTTTGGTTCAGAGATTTTTTGCACCCCCTGACTGCTGAAGGTTTGTTAGGTACCAGGGGCCATCTGCCTTATTGTACTTGTCATAGAAAAAAAGTAATAGATGTCCTGTAGTGATGGGGGTCATAATAGATGGAGCAACAGCTGACACTGTCTCCCACACATTCTCCACATGAAAGAGAAGTGGTGATGAGGTCACATTACCACTGGTGTTTTTTGGTAGACCATGTCTATGAGAGTTGGGGTAAAACTGCTAGAAAGAAAGTATTTCAAATGAGAATGAAATAGGCTGATTATATGGGAAAATTATGTACTTTCTTAAACCTACAGTTATACTTGAAGAGAAATGTAATATAGGAATAGGTCTGAAAAACAAAGGGAGTTACTTTTATATTTGTTTTAGTTCATCTCTGAACTGAATAATAATCTGATGGGAAACTGAAGGTGTCATTTTTGACTAAAATTTGCCACTATCTTCTCCTATATGAATTTTTTGTTTTTTAAGTTTTTCTTTTCTATGCATGCTGATGGTTTAGTTGATCATTTTAGTATTTACCTGAAACAAGTCCAATTTAAATTTAGAATTTGACCTACAATTTGCCAGAGACAGCTGGTTTCTTTTAGTAAAGCTAAAATACAATTTATGTCTGTCAATAAAAAGCAGGGGATACGAGAGTGTATTTGTGAACCGATATTGCACATTTCTTGATTTAGCCATGCTTCTTAGCTATTGGGCTGATACAGCTAACAAGGAAGCAATCTTCCTCCCCTTCTACCAAAAATATTTGATTCCTGATTTTGGAAACATTTTTGTTATGCTTGTATTGTGGGATATATTTTGATGTATATCCAATGTATTTCAGGTACTATCAGTTGTGTACCTTTTCATAGGGTATGTTCCATTTATTTTTTGCAGGTATTCATTCAAGTAGACAAGACTGCAGTCTTCATTCCTGGACTTGCTCCATTTTTNATGTACTTTCTTAATCCTGAAGTCACAAATTACTGGCTTATGCTGGGTCACAAATTCTTCACCGGGTATCACTTTTACATCTTGCAAATACTTCCTGTCTTTTGTCTTTACCAAAATGTAGTCCACTTGAGTCATAGCTGTCCCAGACTCATAGGTTACCAGATGGCTATCCCTTTTCTTAAAAATAGTAGTCGCCACCAACATATCCATGGCAAGTCCAAACTCTAGAATTCTTTCACCCTCCTTATTTCGGTCACCATATCCATTTCCTCCATGGACTCCCTCAAACCCAGATGCTGTTCTTCCAACATGGCCATTTGGATCACCTGCAATAGCAACAATTTCTTTCTCTGCCAGCTTACCAGTGACTGCAATGAGACTGTCATAGAATTCATAGAATTCAAGTCCACACTCCTGAATATGGAGTCAGTCTTTGGTTCAGAGATTTTTTGCACCCCCTGACTGCTGAAGGTTTGTTAGGTACCAGGGGCCATCTGCCTTATTGTACTTGTCATAAAAAAAAAGTAATAGATGTCCTGTAGTGATGGGGGTCATAATAGATGGAGCAACAGCTGACACTGTCTCCCACACATTCTCCACATGAAAGAGAAGTGGTGATGAGGTCACATTACCACTGGTGTTTTTTGGTAGACCATGTCTATGAGAGTTGGGGTAAAACTGCTAGAAAGAAAGTATTTCAAATGAGAATGAAATAGGCTGATTATATGGGAAAATTATGTACTTTCTTAAACCTACAGTTATACTTGAAGAGAAATGTAATATAGGAATAGGTCTGAAAAACAAAGGGAGTTACTTTTATATTTGTTTTAGTTCATCTCTGAACTGAATAATAATCTGATGGGAAACTGAAGGTGTCATTTTTGACTAAAATTTGCCACTATCTTCTCCTATATGAATTTTTTGTTTTTTAAGTTTTTCTTTTCTATGCATGCTGATGGTTTAGTTGATCATTTTAGTATTTACCTGAAACAAGTCCAATTTAAATTTAGAATTTGACCTACAATTTGCCAGAGACAGCTGGTTTCTTTTAGTAAAGCTAAAATACAATTTATGTCTGTCAATAAAAAGCAGGGGATAGGAGAGTGTATTTGTGAACCGATATTGCACATTTCTTGATTTAGCCATGCTTCTTAGCTATTGGGCTGATACAGCTAACAAGGAAGCAATCTTCCTCCCCTTCTACCAAAAATATTTGATTCCTGATTTTGGAAACATTTTTGTTATGCTTGTATTGTGGGATATATTTTGATGTATATCCAATGTATTTCAGGTACTATCAGTTGTGTACCTTTTCATAGGGTATGTTCCATTTATTTTTTGCAGGTATTCATTCAAGTAGACAAGACTGCAGTCTTCATTCCTGGACTTGCTCCATTTTTCTCTCAGTGACCTTGTGTCTTCATCTTCATGTCATCAACATTGATGAAAGCACCCATCCATCTTTTTAATTTTATTATTTTCATTTGCATACCAAGCCTGTTTAAGATACATAAGTCTTCACCATACATATCTTTCAGATAAATTTTTAGTAATGCAGCAGCTGTTCAATAGAAACCTGTGTTCTTTCTTTCTCCAGTATTCATGTATTGATATTCATGTGTTAATCCAGGTTAGATTGTTTCTTCTCCTGAGCAATGCTCGTTAACAAGGCTGCTCAATTTATCATTTTTAGCAGACCTTTCTTGAGATTCTAACATTTATTCTGCTTTTAAAAATCCTGGTTCTTTTTATAATGCCACAGAGTATCTTAGGCCAGAGTTAACCATTTAGCTTTATAAATGTGATTGGCATTTCTGGGCATCTGTTTTCTGTTTTCATCTTGATGTTTTTGATTGAATCCAGAGACATGTTTGTAGCTTAATAGGGCCAGGTTTTGCTGTGACTTGCCTTGTTGTTTTGTGTAGATATTATTATGTGAAGTGCTCTCATGAGCTTTTCTCACTAATACCAGTACAATTTTTTTCATCTTGTGGGACTTCTTCCCCCCAAATCCACTATTGTTATGCAGTTGTTGCTCCTTGTATATCTTTGAGTGTTTTTACCCTAGATGACTAGATTTTTAAATTCTTTGGCCTCTGAATACTTCCCCCCATGATATGATCTTAATCTTTTAGGTGTAAGGTAAACTCTTATCTCTTGGCCATCTCTGCCACCTTGCATTTGACTTGTCCACTCTTTTCCCACTCCTCCTTTTTGCCTCCCTACTTCCCCTTGTTCCCATCTCAACCATCCCTTCTTCTCATTTTCCACTTTTCCCTTGACGCTTTCCCTCTTTCCCTCTTGCCCTCACTCCTATTCTTTTCTTTTTGCCTTTTGTCTTTTTTCTTTTTCTTTCTTCACCTCTTTCCTTTTGCTTCTTTTTCGCCTTCTTTTTCACTTTCCCCTCTTTACTTTGCTCCTTCCCCCCTCTTTTTTCACTTCTGTCCTCTTTCCCCCCTCTTTCTTTTCCCTTTCCTCTCTCCCATTCTTTTTGCTTCACCCTTTTCCCTTTCACCCCTTTCCGCATCCATTCCTCCACTGTTTCCCCTTTTATTCTTTCTCCCATTTCCCTGTTTCCATTGTCCTCTTGCCCTTCTCTTTCCCTCTTCCCCCTGTTTCCCTCTTCCCCCTGTTTCCCTCTTCCCCTCTCCCCCTCTTCCATCATTTCTTCTTGCCCACTTCCCCCATTTACCCTTTTCACTCTTCAAATCTTCCTCTCTTCACATTTTCCCCACCTCACTTCTTCCCCACCTCACTTCTTCCCCACCTCACTTCTTCCCCATCATACATCTGCCCCTTCCATTCTTCGCCCCTTCCATTCTTTGCCCTGTCATTCTTCGCCCCCTACATTCTTCATTTCTTCAACTCTTCTCCCCATCCATTTTGGCCGTGCTCTTTTTGTCCTCCTCCACTTTGCTTTTTACCCCCTTTGGCCCTTATAAGTATCGCTCTTTTCCCAGTTCCTTTTCTCCCCCTATCCCTTTTCTGTTCGCCCCTTGCTTTCTTTCTATTCGCCCTTTCCCTCTCTGTTTGCTCCTTTCTTTTTTTCCTTTCCTTTCTTTTACCCACTTGCTCACTTACTCTCTACCTCGCTAACTATACTCTCCTTTCTTACTTTTCTTCCTTTCGCTCTTTTTTTCGTTTTTCTCTTTTCTTTCTTTCCCTCATCTCTTCCCGCTTTTTCTTCCCCCTTTTCCCACTTTCTCTTCCCACTTTCCCCACTTTCTCTTTGCCTGTTACCCACTTTCTTTCCCCGTCTTCCCCACTTTCTTCTCCCCATTTCCAACTAACTCCCCCTATTCCCCGCTTTTTTCCCAGCACCCCACTTTCTCGCCCTGTTACCCAATTTCTCTTCCCCAATTTCTCTTCCCCAATTTCTCTTCCCCTCTTCCCCATTTTCTCCCTTGTTCCCCACTCTCCCCAGTACTCCACTCTCTCCCAGAAATATTTTAAATGTGAAGAGACCCACCAGTTTACAGTATTTACGTACCATGCAATGGTAGGCATAAAATTTACTGAGATAATGGGACGGCGGTGATGAAAAATGTCCACAAAAGACAACTTGTTTGAGATTATTTAGCTGTTATCATCTGTAATCCGCATTGATATAGGCTCTTGTTTTTGGAAGAATGCCATTCCATCAAAAGAAAATGATGTAACAGAAGATCAGGAATAGTTGAAATAACTTTGAATTAATATCCGTAATTGATAGTTTATGTTCTGACTCCAAAGAACAAATTGTCTGTACTTGTGTATTTTGATTTCAAGTTACTGCATGTTAAAGGATGGACAAATTCCTTTTGTCCCACAAATTCCACAAGGTCATCATCATCAATACGTTTCTCCAGTGAGTTATTGTGTTGACCAAAGAAGTTTTGAATGGTTAAGTTCGCAAGCCTTCGAAAGTAAAGTAAATGGTTGACATCAGTAATTTCACGATTGAGATGTTTTAATATTACTGCTTCTACACGTTGTACTCGCACCCACAGTTTCATGTTTACCCTCGTTTTAGCCCATGACGTACTGATACGTTGCAGTGTATATCTTTTAAAGCTGCCAGGGTTGAATGAAATAATAAAGAAAGTTTTAAGCCCACTGTAATTAACCGTTTTTTATATGGATGCTATACCCACATTTAATATGTTTTTCCTTTTGCGCTTTCCCTCGTTACTATTGTAGACCTAAGAACATCGTATGGCAGTCCACAATGTTCTTCTGATAGTTATTTTATTTAAGTGTAATTGTACATTGACTCAAGTAAAAAAGTTAGAGCGAAGCGATAAATAGAAGGTAACAAAATTGTAATATGTTTCGCTCTACGTATCTTTTACCGTTCCGGGGTGATGGCTATTAATGTGGTGGAAAATTATTCAGATATGGAAATAAACACCAGGAGTACCTTGCCATTTTTTGTTGTTTAGCGTCATGTTTGTATAGATAGTATTGTTTCACTTCTTCCTTTTAATTAACCAAGTTTTCTACCATTGTGGCGTCGAGACCCTATCATAGCGTACTTGATAAAGATCCAGCACCCCGCAGTCTTGCAATAGTCGAAGACTTAGTGAGATAGCTTTAACTTCATATTTTTAATTATAGGTAGATTCCCTTTATGGTTCATAAGAGTTTAATTTAGGAGTGGTTAGTAGATAGTTACATGAAGTTATACTAGTCATACATTTAAGGTAAAATTCGACGTATGCACGAGTGTATACAGTACGTTGTTTAGAAGAAATTGTCAGAGAAAGTTGTTTATCACTGGTATTCAGCTACAGGCCACAGCTTTAACAGCAGACCATATTAACTAGTTATTTTCTCATGGTTTTAATTACTGATTTGAATTACAATATCATTGTTAAGATATTGGCTCGTTGATCCTTTTTCACAGGCAATATTTTTGAAAAGGCTTAGGACATACCTCCAAAAACGTAGTCAGTCATCGGTACAATGATACGGTAAACGACACCAGACTATAAAATTACTGTTTCCGGTGCTGCTGCTACTGCCGGTCTTGCTCCTCGTACTGCTGCTATTACTGCTACTGCTACTGCTACTTGTGCTCCTCCTGCTGCTACTCCTCCTCCAGTTCTTCCGTCTGGTCCTCCTCCTTGCACCACCATCACCACTACCACTACATGTACTACTACTGCTGCTGCTACTACTACTACTACTACTACTACTACTACTACTACTACTACTACTACTACTACTACTACTATTACTATTACTACTACTACTGTTACGTCTACTGCGCTTTCATGACCCAGTCAGTTATCTTAGTGCTATTATGAAACTGCGATGTGTATTAACTAGCTCTGCAGAACTTTTCGTGGAGAAGGTTGGAGCCCTATATACTCGTGCTACTGAATGTTCACTGTTCGGGAATACCAATGGATTGGGCTGATTTTGAAAGTACATAGAATCTTAGTCTTAGTGTACTGTTTTGTTATTGAAGTATGAATAGTCGCAGTTGCATGTTGCAGTCCGAAATATAATACTACCACACATTTTTTGAGATCCAGTAGATTCATGTTTGAAAGATGTCGTTGAAAATGAAGAAATGTTGGGAGAATCAAGTCTATGCAGATGCGAATAAAATGGAATTAGTATAATTTAGAAAAGCTGATTTTGGTAAAATGGACGCATTTTTTGGCCATGTTAGAATGTTCAATTTAATGCAGAAGATCATGTTCTCCCCCAGTGAAGTCTTCGTGTTAACTATTGTCTTTGGAATGCTCCAAATTGGTTCATTATTTACTATACCTTGCCATTAGCTAGATAATAACCAGTTTGAAAGCCGTTTTAATGACGTAAACAGAATCTATCGATGCTCACGGTGGTTTTTAAAAACGTTCCTTTTACTCTGTACGTACCAGATGCAGAGAATGGTTTTCTAAACGTTCCTTTTTTTCCTCAGTCTTTCGACTTTTTGTTGCTTGGAAGCCCCCTGCAAATTACACATCTGATTTGTTCCTTTTTCTTAAGTGTTAATTTGCAGTTTTTCGTTTGGTACAGCAGCAAAAGGAAGTCGCCCGTTAACTTATTTACTTAGTGGATTGTATTGTTTTCAAGATGTAAATTTGAGTCAGTGAATTAATACCCCCGCACATTTGTTGAAATCCATTAGATTCCGTGTTAGATACACAGCATTCTTGGAAGCAGATGATTATTTGAGTAACAAAGGCTCCCAGTTTTGGTGTACTTTGGGATTTTAATCAAGTAAATTGGTTATCCAAAAAAGGTATTAATAAAACTGAAGTTGATATCAGATTTAAGGAAAAAGTTGTTGGTTGCGGTATAAGAAAAGGCCAGCAGTTCTAGACATATCAAGTCATGTGGTGTCTCGTATTATACTGTTGAAAGTAGCCTTGCTGTATGGAATATGCTTTGATTTTAAGTTGAAGCAGGCGGAATGACATACTCACATACACACACTGCTAAAAGTCTTGATCAGAGGGAATTCAGTTCTGGAAGTCGATCATGTGTCGAAAAATAATGTTTTCTTGAAACTTGGACAGGAAAATCTTAATATTTCAGGTTGTGAACTGGAGTTGTCTTCCTGCTATGAAAAATTCTCCGCCAGAACATGCACAGCTTGTATTTCTTCTAGTTGCGTGGCAACTGAACTTTGACCACGTCATCGAGTTTCTGGTCATTATCAATATAGGCAGTCGCAATGGGCCCCCTTCCTTGTGGTTTGTGTTTCCTAAGGCATCCATTTCTTTCATTTTGCTATCCACCTCGCACACGTTTACCTATGCTATCCTCTGTCTCCTCCGCTGATTAATCAGTGGAGGATGACCAATGCCGTTTCTCTCATGACATGGCTAGGGTATTGAATTACAAGGAAAGTTAGTGGAAAATATGTTTTACAGAGCTGGATTTTAACCAGTGTTTGGGTTTCATGAGATGTTTTGGTTTCACGGACTATCTCATGGTATCAGGGACACGTATTTATCGGGCCTACCCACTTAACCAGATAATTTTCCCAGTCATTGGGTGGCACTATTTTTCTCTCAAGGCGTTGTCATGGATCTCTTTTAAATCTTAACATACATTGCAGAGCATTCAATAGAACCACGACTTCCCTTATAAGGCATGAATATTTGATTCCAAGGAATAGTGATTCCCTCCATGTTCGTTGCGAAGAGATGCTTTTGCACTAGAACAAACCAGGATCACAGTTCCCGAAAACATCGTTGGGACTTGGCACAAATGCACTGGGGTATATTTATTTGGTCGTTAGGAAAGTGCATCCTCATGGAAAAAAATTAAAAGTTCCGTTACTCCCCGGGAATTTTTTCGATGTCGTATCTAATATCAAATGTAACTTTTTTGTGTGCAGCAAACGTTGTGTTACGTTTTTCTGGCTTTTTAAAAAGTTTTATGCTCTTTTTGGTTTCACTACTTTCGGATTGCAGTTACATACTGTTTTATCATTGTAACGAGGACTAGTGAACTCTGTTCGTTTGTGTACCTGAATTTTGTGTAAAATTTTAGTGAAGCTGCTGCGGTACTTGGAGTGATTAGAACCAGCTGTACAAAGTGCAATTATCAGTATCCGACGATGTATAGAATAATGTTACCACGTTTTGTCAGTTGCTTCTACGTTTTATCTAAGTCTTTTGGACTGAATCAAACGTCGTCTCCAGCCCGATTAGTCCTGGCCTTTCCTGAACACTCGCTTGATACAGCCATGAGCTTGCTTCTCTTGCACCTTACAGACCGTCCATTGTGTTACTTGTTCTTCTGTGAAGCCTTACCCATGCTCTGGCGAAATTCCCAAGTTGATGGCTTCCACTTACATCACGAATTTCTTTCCTTGTCACGCTACTCTACGGGGTTTTCTTCCTTCTTGCTTTCCTAGTGAATATCTTATTGAATTCAAGGTTCTTTGTAACAGGTATTTTACAACTAGAGCTTCCACCTGATCCATCTGTATTATCAATGCCCTCCTTGTGGGATTCAACATTTTAGTTGCCTTAAAGCCTTGTTAAGAACAATGTAGTTTGCTTTGCCATCAGGGATACAGTATCCTGGGTAATGTTTATCATTACTTTTCCGCAGATGTGTAACTGATCAACGAACAGTGGTGGTAAAATCGATATTTTTACCAAGACTGTACCAACTATCCCACTTCGCACTATGGAATATGTTTTATTTATTTTATACTGAAATGAGCAGCAATATTCAAGCAGGTTTCAAAATTTCAAATAGATTGAGCACGCAGTTCAACCCTTTTTAATAACAAAAAATGAAGACAGGTCCTTCTCATTTTTTTTCGCCAAGACTACCCCGATGATGTGTTTTCAGGCACGTTATTTTCGGTAAAATTAGCAACAATTTTATTATGAACCACAAGTGAAACGCAAATTTTTTTTGCCAACCTTTGATATGTGTGTCATAAAGCTTCTCACCAGCTCTATGACCTTTTACTTCTTCATGAACTTTTACTGGAGATTTAATTTTCTGAATTGTAAAGGTTAGAACATTTAAGAAGATATGGAATGGAACTCAGAGGTATTTTTAGGGAGTACAGAGCGTTCTAAAATTGAGAGGACTGATGAATGGACGAATGAGACGTATTGATACTACGAAAACCTTTTTCTGTTTTGAATTTTCAAAACTTTTGAAAATGTGCTACAACTTACAGTATACTGAGTCGATAAAATATAGTTTAGTTTAAAGTATAAAAAGGGTAAAATCTCAAGTTTAAATTTTTAAAGCGGGTTTTGGTTGCGGTGTACAATTAATGCACTTGTTTCAAATTTAACATTTATTCAAAAAATCTTGTTTTGAATTAAGATATTGAATTTTGCCCAAAATGTCGATGCCAAAGTTTTAAAACCAAACTTTTCAGTTACCAAAACACTAAAAGACCTAATGACAAATCAGGGTGCAGTTTGATAACCAGAATATTTCAAGCAGACACAGAAGCTCAGCAGTGAATGAGAAATGGACAATGAGAAAGTACGAATTGTTGTAATGTTAGCGTCTTTTTTTACTGTCTAATAAAGGGTGGTCGCTGGATTAACAGTTTTTTATCAAAACATTTGTGGAACAAAATTGAAATGTTTTTGTTTAGTTACAAATTCCCCAGCGAAGCTTTGGTTACACAAAGTCATTCTCTGCGGTTAATTTTCAGGCTTTATCTGACCAAATTTTTCCATCTTTGCCACATATGTCAAGCACAGAGAATGGAAGTGTTAAGGTTATTTCGTTGTCTGATCATTATCGATGTTTTACGATGTTCTCCACAGAAATGGCAAAGCTTCTGTGGTTGCACTCGCTGACTTCGAATTGATTACTGCAGTAGTTAACTTCACTTTTCTTTAGAACGAAAAGCATAAAAGTCATGATGGAGAGCAAAATGGTTAGAATTTAGAACTATTGTGTGGAAAGATTCGTTACTTTTTTTCTGGAAGGCAGCAACACGATGTTGGTTGCGACACTTAGCGAGCGAAATGCAGTAGTATTTGTTTTGCATCTGCTTTGATGTTAGTAATTTTATTGGATGTTAAGGATACACAACTTGATATGTGGTAATTTGTACAAGAACTGTTTTTGTTGTTATTATTGTTATTATGACCACGATAGCGGAAACCAAGAGCCCAGTGGATGCACAGATCACTCAAATGCAAGGTGAGAAGATTTCATAAGAAACGTATTCCAGTGCATTTCGATTACGGGTGTAGTTTTTCCAGTTGAAACTTCACCAAAACCCATGTGTAAATCACTTTAACAAACCATAACAACTTAGGTTTAATGCACCTGTGGTTGTACATAGAGAAAATGACGAAAGAAAACATTAAAATTATCGATTTCAGCAGATTTTCGGATTATGTTAACCGCCAAACTATATAAAAACGCTATTGGTTTTGTTGTTCTTTATTGAGTTAAATTGTTTCCGTACCGGTGATGAATTTTCTATAGTTGAATACCTCTGGACTGAGAAAAAAAGAGAGAAATCACCCCCCAAAACAAAAAGAAGCCAAAAACAAACCGATTGACTTTACCATTTTTTGGGGGTAATTTAGGTTGTAATGTTGATAATTCGAATATCGTAGACAATAAATGATGGCTCAGTTAACATTTGTGGTAACTAGAATTTTATTTTTAAAGATAATATTTATTTACCAAACCATTAAAAGAAAACACATAATATTTGAAGTTAAGCTAGATTGTCATAACACTAATAAAATTTATAGTTATTAATATTTTTATTGACTTCTTTGCTTAAATGTTGATGACAGAAAGCAAAACGTACTTATCATGCATAGCTGTAAGACGTTGAATATGAGTAAACTTTGATGATATCTTACAATGGGTTGTACCGATGATATCTTGTGGAATACTTATCCATATTAGTTATCCTGTTAAGTGTTACTTTGGTCCGTAGTTAACTTCAGTTTCCTTACAAACAGCCTGCAGAAGTAAGTTTTTCACAAGGACCATCGAGAGCAGACAAAGGCGTTTATGGTGATGCTAAGATAGTTTAGTGATCGATGGAATCGGCACACGAAGAATGCAGTCGTAAAAACAGGGATAGATTTAGCACACAGCAAAGGAAGGCAATAGTAACGCAGAAATTTGCGCTCGTTGTGATTGTTAAGAAACCGTGTTGTTGTTTTGGAAGGAGGGTTAAGCCTGTGTTATGGAAATTGGACCGAAGGTACTACTTTTTTCACATGATAACGCCCAGCGGTTTGGTAGATAGTTTGCTTATGTGTTTTTTAGACTGTTCAGAGGTATTGCCGCCAGATAAACGACACTATGTAGACTTTTCTCCGATTAGAGTACATGTTAATGTTAGACTGATTGTTGGTGTGGTACATAATGGGCCGGCTCTCCAAGGGTTTTGGGCAAATGCATTTCTAGTAATAACATGGAAATATGGGAGACCCCGAAAAGCATTGCTTGACAGCGTAAAAGCAGTGGTGAGAGTTCTTAGCGTCATAGAGGACCACGCATCAGACGGAGAGGACTGGAGGAAGGCCATCCCCGAGGTGTTTAAGAAATTGCTTAACTACGTACCTGTAGGAGATTAGTCTTGAATTTGATGTTCAGTGTAGATAGATTCCTCTCGGTCGACTGCAGGATCTTGCTCTTTTGGCGCATGAGGTAGTGTATATAAACCAGTAGGTTTGACCTATCCGGATTACAGCAGATGATATTTTCGTAGTATACACACTTTGAAATGATGGTATTTTGTATACACTCATTTTTTTGACCGCTGTGAAGAAATTTTTTTACTGGCTGTAGTTTGACTGTTATATAAGACGGTAAGTCATGTTTCTTTTTTGTCCTACCTTTAAGTCTGACAAGGGTTCTTTTCTGAGTACAATACCTTACCTTCTTTTTGTTTGCAATCTTCCTGAATCTGTTACTTATGAGCATGCTATTAATGCTGATAACAATGTTTTTAAAATGCTATTTTACTCAGACCCAACATATGATTACTCAAGAAAGAAAGAGCTTTGAGATTGGATATTGATCTGCATACCCTTGCCGACTGATTCGAGAATATGATGGTAGTTTTTAACGCTTGAAAGACGCATTTTATTTTCTTGATACATATATTAAGACCTTTTAAATATTCCTAATACTTATGGATAGCCGATTGCTATAGGAGCTGTTGAACACGCATCTGGGTACTTCCTTTAGTTTGAAGCTAGAATGAGGGCCATGTTTGATTGGTCTGGCTAGATTTATCTCCACGAACATTATTAAGTCTCTATCACGAGGGTTTTGACGGTAAAGCTTTTATTGCACACCAATGATGAGACCTTGGATGAAATATTGGTACCTTTTTTCACAAGGAGTCCATAGGTCCTTAAGACCTCCGAAGATAATACACGAAGCCGTTTATGACTTTTTGTTCAACTTTACAAGAACCAAAGGTACTTCGCAAATGGTCGACAAAGCACCTTTTCTTTGCTATTTTTCATATCATTTTTGTTTAAATTTAACTTGGCCTGAATATTTCCCGAGGAGACTGATTTTTATTGATGGACCCACATTCACTGATTTTCTAATTTTTCCAACTGATAACTTATTTCACATTTGAAAGAACTGTGTTTTTTTGTGAACAACCTCTTAAATAACTAGAATGTTGCTTGAGTTGTAAAAAAATTGGTGCTTTAGATTGTGTTGAATCTTTCAGTGCACAGTTGACCAAGTACTTTGTAGAATTTGGTATTTTGTTCTCGCAAATGAAATTAATTGAACCAATGAAACTGCTTCAAGGCTGTACAGTGTTCAGACAGAGAGAGAGGGGGGGAGAGAGAGGGGAGAGAGAGAGAGAGAGAGAGAGAGAGAGAGAGAGAGAGAGAGAAAGAGAAAGAGAAAGAGAAAGAGAGAAAGAGAGGGGTGGGGGTGGGGGACAGAGGCAGTCCGTAAACCAAACCACACATGTAAACCTCGTTAAAAGTATCAATTGATACTTTTTTATGTATTTATTACTTGTATATCCGTGCTTAACATGTGTGTATGTATATATATATACATATATAGTATATATATACTTATATTGCATACATATAGATGGATGGATGGACGGATGGATAGGTGAAATAAAGTCACATGTGAATGAACGTATGCCTGTTATATAGACTTCGCAAAGTTGTAGCTGTTGTTCTTCAGTAGCTCTGTATCCTAAATCGTGGGAATAGTGTTTACTTGCCCAAGACAATTAGTTTCCAGTCAAATAATTCAACACGATGCTGGTTTTTGCATATTTAATAAACAAGAAGCCGTGAGAATGCAGGTTACATCACTACTGGAAGAAAGAGATTGAATTTTAATTCCAGATGTGATTAAAGGGTTCATTTTCAATTAATTATTTACGAGAAGATAATGATTGCTCCTTTAGGTACACTGCAAAATTATGGTTGCAAATAATACGACTCAATATTTCAATTGAGCTCACGTGGAAAGAAAATTAATTCTTTTAGAGAAGCAAGAGGCAGTTTATTATTTATTTACTTTAAAACGTGTTGTTGAATGTTGTTAAGCCTTGAAATGCGCACATTTTCTTTATTGGTGGATCTGAAGTTTTATGATTGAGAAGCTATTGAAGCAAGGATTGTCGTGGCACAACACTTTTGCAGTACACATTTTCTGGTTTTAAAACTCTTGACAGGTATTATCATTCTTCTTCTTCTTCTTCTTCTTCTTCTTCTTCTTATTATTATTATTATTATTATTATTATTATTATTGTTATTGTTAAGTAAAGTAAAATATACTGAAATTTTTATTTTTTACCCCTTTCTGTTGTTTGTGTATTTGTTGATAAAATAGGCTTTTTGCTATGTTGCTAGCAATTTGCTGAACAATAGATACAGCGGTTAGACGAAGATTTACTTTCGAAGGTTAATTGTGTTATATGAGAAAAAGGCAGGTTGAAAGCAAATGTTTGCAGGCCAACAGAAGTTCACATAATTTTTACATTGTTATTAAAAAAATATAGTTTCTTGAATTGAATTTGAATTAAATTTTTTAAATTGGGCATTTCTGTGGCGTGAAATGGCGGTTACCCTTGTCATTGCCAATGCTTATACAGACTTATTCGTTCGTTTCTGACTTTAAGACGATTCGAATTCATCAATTCAAGCAGGTAGTTAATTGGAACTAGTAAAGTAAGACCAGCTTGCCCTTTTGGAAATCAGTCAATGTAATACAACCCATATTTTATAGGCATGACACAAATTTTCCTTTTTAGGTGTTTTAATGACATGTTTACACCTTTGTGACATTTTACATACTAAAGCTATGATGAAGTCTAGAATATGATTCTTACAATTGCTACCACAATAGACCAATGTCAGCTTTTTGGGGGGCTTGTGGCAATTATCTTTCCGATATTACTTGAAATCACATGGACATAATTTTAGTTACATAACATACTTTTATTTGGATTTGTACTTATATTTAGATGAGGAACTTCGTTATGGACGAAGAAACATTTTTCAAAGAAACACCGTATCGTGATTGATTATGAATGAGTAGACATATCTTCTATTTACATTTCGTATTTCAATTTATTTTTTCCAACTAAAAAAAAAGTCCACGAGAAAAACATTACAGTAGCTGACAGCAAATTTCCGGCCTAGTCATTATGCTTAGGATTTTTTACCCTTTGCGAGAATTTTAGTCTTGTTGTGCTTTGAAAGTTTAGGCGTACAGAACATTTAGTTTCAATAAACCCGAGACAACATTCATGTTGTGATGAGGCATGGAAAGTGAATTGCAGAAAACCACACTTTAATTTTCAAAAGAATTTTATTCACTTTGTTCAGTGATAATACCCAGTTGGTAAGCAGTGTATTAAATTTCTATAGAAACAGTGGAATAGATATGGAGACAGTTGTCATAGACTTTTTTGCAGGAAGTGAAGTTTGGGCGTCAGGAAAGAGAGAAAAGGATAGTAAAAGATAAAGCAAAGAGGTAAAGTTGTTTTGTAGGTGTCACAAGAGACGTGTGTCTGGATAAAGTTTGTCTAAAATTTGTACGGCACAGAATTGCCGTCATAATATCGAAATGGCTGATGAAGGACAGGTGATTGCTGAAACTATTGACTATTCATTTTACCAGAACATGCAAGAACTTTGAAACAAAATGTTACCTAATTTTTATGCAATGGCTTATTTTGTCAAAAACGTTTCTGTGGGACCGAAAGTAGAAAGTCCACAGCAGCAATATTATGCCGCCTTCATAATGCAACCGACATTGAAATTGACGACAGTGATGAATACCATCAATGTGTTGAGGTCTATTTTTGCAGTCGCGATATTTGAAAGTGGCTGGGTCTTGCATATTATATTAGAGAACAACAGAAAGAAGCCGGTATTTTACGTATTACCTTACAAAAAGACTCATTCAATTGTATGTGAGTTTTTTTGAGTGCTCTACCGCAGATTCTAACATAAATTATGCACTTTTAGAAGGAGATCCTATTGAAAAATCGTACCGATCGACAGTCAACCACTATTAGGCTGGAATGCACTAAAATAACTTGGAGACACAGTTATCGGCCCTTGCATTTTAAGGAAGTGGAGCTGTAGCTACTCCATAAATCGGCTGTTCACTTAATTGGATTTATGCGAAGTGCACCTATGGGTAAATGCAACCTTGGGGAAGTAGACGCACAGACAAAGTGTACGGACTATGAGTATCAATCTAGCGAAATATTTTTAAAGGATAGATTGGGGCTGTGCGTTACAGGGGTAGCAAGTAATGCGAAAAAGCAGGTACAATGAGTTCAGACAACAAATGCTAAAGACATAACTTAATCCATTTAATAGTCGACTTTTAAGCAAGTTTAAAGAAACAAGGGATGAATAATAGGAAGGAGGCAAACAAAATTCAGTTGGTAGAAGAGTTGGCATTTAGGCTATGGATAAAAACAAGAGCGCTACAAAAATAGTGTAACTTTAGGGTCTGTATATTATTTACATATATCGGTTTGGAAAATACATGAACACTGCCGGTCTGTTTTTATTAGGAATTAATGAAATTCCTTCAGAAATAGGTCAGGGTTCCCATTTGTATTGTTATGATAACCTTAGGGCATTTTCACTTGCATGGTGAGTTCAAAGGTGATTGCACCCACTGTTGTTACCACCAAACACTAGCTGGTTAGCCATCTTAATGGCAGCATAGTAGTTGCAGGGTCAACAGCCCTGCAACTACTATATATACTTACATATCAAGTCTTTTCCCCCCTTGCAATGATTACATTTGATAGAGCAAGTCAACTAAGCGAGTGACGTTTTGCATTTTGAATACTGCCCTAAGTGACTAGGCTTTGGTATCTAGACTATTACTCAAAGCAGAGCGGCATTTATCACCGTTTGAATACCGCGATTTTTGCCCTGGCGTCTTTACCATTCAAAGGCGTAAGTAGAAAAGAATCTAATTTCAGGGACACTTGAAAATAGTTTTTTGAATCTTACCTCGTTACATATTTAAAAAAATCACTATCAAAAGTTTTTCTCTGCAATGATAATACGCAGTTACTGGAGGACGTAGGTCAGGGTGTTTACAAACTTCGACGTAATTTAAGATGGTTTAATTAGAGATGCCTAATTTTCGAGATTAATGTTATTTCATGTTTACATTTCGAGGCTCAGTCATAAAACTTAATATGTGTTACGACTGAACCTCGAAATCCACAAAACGCCACCTTGTCTCCTACTTTCCAGTATTTCAGCAGTGGGATTGCCTAAACTATTTGAACTTGTTACACACATCATGTCACTTTGCAAGGTTTGGGATAAGTTATTCAACTGTGCATTCAAGTTTGTCAAGCTTTAAAGGATATGATATCAGTAACCAGTAGTTCTCGACTTGACATCACCGGTGCATTATCGTGCGTGAGGTACTCTAATCGGGATAGTTGCAGGTGTTAATGGCCATGATTTCGAATATTTGAACAGGTGAACATGTAAATTGTTGCCCAGCCATGCTAAAAAAGACATTAATTGTTTTGTGTAGAAAAAAATGTGCGTATTTGCCCCAAATAATGGCCTAACTTGTTTCTCCCGGACGTTCTCTTACAAAGGTGGAATGACGAGATTTGACATCAACGTTAGGTTCTCCTGCTGGATGCCATGACCTCTATATTGATTTTACTTTTTTGAAGTCCATCCTCTAATTCAAGGCAAAACGTTTGATCAAAGGTTTTTTTCAAGTTTGAGTCTTTTTGATGTCTAACTTTGCCAAGCGCCAAAGGGCTAAAAACCCGATAAATTTCTGTGTCATCAAGAGGAGATTGGCAGTTTTTTTCAATATTTTTTAGAGATATTCTGATCTGCTTTTTCGTAAATATGAGAATGCATATGAAATTTCCACGATCAAAGTTATGTTTGTATGGAAGCATCTGCTTCTTTTGTCCAATCGTTTGGAGGCATGTCGTTTGCTAACAGAGCGGATGACACTACATTTGCCTTTGCATAGGTAGTCGAACTGTATTTCATAAACCGTCGTGACTGAAGAGAACGAGCCTTGTTAAAGAATATTTTTGGAAATTGTTACAGAGAATCAAGCTGAAAAGGTTGTGCGCAAGATTATTTTTTTGACTTGATGCTTAGGTCGATGAGTATACTGATTATGAACCCATGCTTGAGCACATGAGATGGATGTTCTCTCTGTGGATTCATTGTACTTGACAGTATCTTTGATTAAAAGATGGAAAAAAATTCCTGATATCCTTGTTTCTGGAAAGATGTTCAAATACCTCGTAAGCATCAGAAGAAAGGTCGATTTATTGAGTTTAAGAGAAATTGGTGTTTTGACTTATAATTCTGATTGGCTAGTAAACTTAGGTATTTGAATGTTAACGATTTATATAAATGTATAGCTAAATGTCACATGTACGCAGAGTGTACCTGTAAGCATTGGGAGCGTGGGGAAAGTGCGCCATTGTTGAGGTATAGGGTATTGGGATGTAGTATAAGATATACGGGGTAGTACAATTGGACCCAACGATATACCAGCAGTATAAAAAGGGAGAGAAAGATAACAACTGAAGAAGATTTTGGGCAGTTGTGTATTGGCTGATATGGAAAAATTCGTTTTTTTAAAAAAATTCAAGCGTTTTCCGCGCATCCATGGTGCCCTTTTCAAGGTGTTTACCGTAAGATAATACGTTCCAGACCACTCAGATCAACAAAAGCCGAAAACAGGCTTATTACGTTAAAGGAGTTATAATGTATAAAGTTAATTGAAACAAGACATACCGTTTTGCAGCCCTAAGATATTAAAGAATTTAAATCTCGCTCAGTAGCTCAAGTGGTTGCTTTTTTCTCATTTCCGTATATCCGTCAGAAATATTCTATTCGCACTTATCTATAATGGGCCTTATCCTTACCACTGCATGTACTTTCAATAAGACGCGTGTGGCAGTCCAATTTGTTCTTACGTACTTCACAAATGTTCCTGTGCTATAATACGTACCACTCATATAAGTTAATGGTGTTGATATATTTACAAACAAAATTTTAAAAATACAACACGGTAGTGTTTTGTTACTAATATTTATTTCTTCCGTTTACCCTGTTAAGTCACGTTGCCATACGGCTTTCATGCGCTCCGTGATTTTTTTGAGCAGACTATTCGAATCATTGTTGGGGTGTTTGTTGTATTACAATGTTTTACCATCGACTCTGATTTTTTTTTAGATGAACGAGCAGACACACAAAAGAAAACATTTGCAAAATGGATAAATTACCAGCTTGAAAAAGTATGTGAAATGCATAACTAATTTTTGTAGGCACTAGATTTTATTAAAGCCAGTTTATTTTACGGTGTATTTAAATCTGTAAGGAAACTTATGTTCACTTGTAAAATATTTGGAAGACGTTTTCAGTTGACCATATTGCACGAACACGAAATGTTTGACACCTACCGNTTTTACAATGTTTTACCATCGACTCTGATTTTTTTTTAGATGAACGAGCAGACACACAAAAGAAAACATTTGCAAAATGGATAAATTACCAGCTTGAAAAAGTATGTGAAATGCATAACTAATTTTTGTAGGCACTAGATTTTATTAAAGCCAGTTTATTTTACGGTGTATTTAAATCTGTAAGGAAACTTATGTTCACTTGTAAAATATTTGGAAGACGTTTTCAGTTGACCATATTGCACGAACACGAAATGTTTGACACCTACCGAATTCGTGGAATGCATGGTATTGTCCTCTTGACATCAATCGACTTTAATGAAAAGAGACGGTGTAACCATTTTTCAGGGGGAGGCTTTTTCTATGCTTTTGCGATGCATTGTATGTTTTTTCTTCAGTTAGTACACTTTTTATTGAGAGTAACGGCCAAGCCAGCCAGATGCAGTCATGAACTGCCTGGTTCATAATAGAGGTGAATTTAGATATGAGTATTATACGTATGTCATTTTGGCCCATTACATTTAACCATGGTGATATTTTATTAGCCAAGTAACCACATTGTTAGACAAGCATGGCTGTTTCCATGATTTATAACTTGCTATGATTTGGAAAATAAGGGCGTAGTTTAAGAAAAGTGTTCATTAGAGTTGGTTTGGAAAATAAAACATTTAGTGCAGAAAGATGGTTTCATTAAAACCGTAAGTTGAATATTTAATCGTGTACAGTTAAATTATAGATTTCAGCCAGTTTGAAGTGTAACGTGTGCATTTTGATTCATGAAAAATGGTTATGCTTTCACCAAGTTAAAAAGCCGATTAGATGGTAAATATTTTATGAGACTTCGTGTATTTTGATATCAAAGCATTTAATTTTTTTGTAGGGGGGGAAAGATGTCGAAGTTTCAGATCTCGTGAAGAGTTTACAGGATGGCACTGTGTTGCTTGGCCTGTTGGAAGTTCTGACGGGGAAACGATTGGTAAGTTAATATTGGTTCATTTCCCTAGGGCTTCTCAATTCCAGAAAGTGACTTTTGCTAATGAAACTATAAGAAATTAATACCAAAATCAGTGATTATATAGATAATGATAATTATGTAATGTAATGGCCTTTTTGTCAATACGTCAACATGTGTAGTTCCGTTACATGTGTGAGAGGTTTGTATCGCATTAGTTAGATAAAGAATATATGGTAATGAATTTTATTGTCGCTATTAATGTTGCTTTCATTCGTAAAACCTTTCATTACATTGCTTGCAGGAGCAATATCACATGTCAAAAACATACACCACATACACATAAACATGTTTACGGACAAACATTAGGAAATTACAATGGAAATCAAGCAAAGACAGTTCAAAGGAGTACTTTGTAAAGAGTACATTTAAAACGAACGTTTGCTAGCAGTTAATGATTTGTTATAAGTATGGTATACGCCTTTCGCGATTCAAACAAAGCGCCCAAAGTTGATAGTAGTTTTCCATTTAAGCTTGCATCAAAAACGTGTGAAGATAATACGAAACAAAAAGACCTGACAAACCTTTTGGAAAGAAGACACATAAGTCAAATAAGTTCCGAAAATAAAAATGTTGAGCCCCTCAGTTATGACTTTTCGGAGGATTATTGTGAATTTCTACCTTTCATCTCCTAGTTATACACTGGGTGTGTTAGAGATTTACCAGGTTATCATGTGAGAGGTGCCTGCCTTGGTCATTGCCACTACCCTGAATGTACTGCATCCAATTTGTTTCGGTTTTAGTCAGCAGGTTATTGCTAAAACCTTCGCATTAAATTATTTCCTAACTTTGCTTAGCATTGAAACCTCATAAGAACTGTACGGTTTTTTTGTACGGTAATTTCGAAATAGGATTTTATCATTTTGGCCACAGCCACTGTAGTTGAGGTTGTTACTGAGGCAACAACTAACATATCTCGTCTTCAGCACGTTGTCAGTAAAAACACTCGCAGAAACACTGTTGCAGGGCGTTCTAATTTGACTTGATACCTTTGCCCCTAATTTGCAAGACCTGCTGTAGCGTAGATGTACTATTTGCCCATTTCATTGATTTTGAAACAATGTAATTTTACTGCCTATTCTCTTGAGAAAAGGAAAATTTAAATATTGATTTTACCCATTGCCGTTTAGTACTCTTTCTCTTATGTGCGGCAATAACTAAATTCCTATACATATTACAAAAAATGTTTTCTTTCAAAGTTTTTGAACTAAATTGTATTACCATGTGTTAAAAGATAGAGCATGAACAAGATTTTAAAGGGAACAGAAAAGACGTTGCCGAGGATAGCTTTCTTTCTCAGCCTCATAACTTTCTCAGCCAAATGGACACTTATTACTGGTCCAAGAGGCTCAAGACCCGGGATGCTGACTGCTGGGAGTGGAGCCACCTTTGACTTTGATTGAACAAGATTCACGTCAATTTGTCCGTCGTCGTAAAGCAATCGTATATATCCCACTGTCGCGTAGGCATCACTTGAAGCATCACTGAAGAAATGGAGGGATATGTCCTTACCTTCAGTTGTTAGCTTCTGCAGCTATCTTGGTACTTTGATTGTAGATAGATCAGCCAACTCTTTGTACTAGTCTTTAATTTTTCTAAGTAAGTCTCCTGGTAGTGGTTCATCCCAGTCAATACGCGACAACCAGATGACCTGGAGAATGATCTTCGCTCTAATGACGAAAGGTGATGGGGTCAAAAAGTGTAGCAATGCGACTCAGGAAGTTTCTTTTCTTGATAGCATGGTGGGGTTCTGGCATTCTCACTTTAATTGTGAAGGTATCTTCATCTGCTTCCCACAAGACACCCAAGGTCTTTGTTGATGGTAGAATTCCATTGCTCAAATCCACATTTTTAGCACGATCCTCTTCTGGTATGGCTGCAAGGACTGTTTTCGAATTGGATATCCATTTCCGAGCATGCATACCAGCAGATGTCCAGAGCTCTGATAATTGTTGGTATAGGAGAATTGCATCAGAATCAGTTGTTGTCGGATCCATGCTGTCATCCATGTAAGTTGAGTGCAAAACTGTTTCAGCAGCTTTCGTCATGTCCTCCTCATTCAATTGTGCATGATGTTGCGTGACAAATTGTGCTTGAAGGGGCAAGAGTTAACCCCAAAAACCAAGCGGTTGAATTGACATATGTCTGGGGGGCGTGACTGATCCACTGCCCGCTACAAGAAGCAGTGATACTTGCCGTCTTTTGGTGCTAACCCAATTCGCAGATACATCTCTGTAACGTCGCAGACTAGAGCGACGGGATACCTCCTGAAGCGGATCAACACCTCCCTCAGATCCTTCTGCAGCTTTGGCCCAGGATGCATGTAGTCATTGAGGCAGACTCCAGCACATGTGGCTGATCCATCGAATACGACTCTTGTCTTTGTTATTTCTTTACTGGTCTGCTAATGGCGAAGTGCGGTTGAAACCACGCCTGATTATTTACAATGTCATCATTGGTAATCTTTGAGACGTATCCGTTTTCAACATAATCTTCAATGACTGCCTCATATACTGCTTTGAGACTCGTGTTCTTCAAGAGTTGCTTCTCCGTACTGTGCAGTTTGCTATGAGCCACATCGTAGTTGTTAGGAAGGTTGTCTGGATTGTGTTTCCATGGCATGGCAACTTCATACCGCCCTTTGTCGAACTTGAGAGATTGCCGTAAAGCTTGAAGAGCATCCTTCTCATCAGATGTTAGTTGCTGGTTGACCGTTACATCTTTCAAATCTTCAATTTCCCAAAATCGTTCTAATGCTTGATTTAAACCACTCTGTACACAACCGAGAAAGAATGTGTTCTTGAAGTTGATGGCATTAGGCTGCATGCTTCCTTGCTGCAGGCGTCTAACACAGGTCCATCCAAGAGGTGTGAGTCGAGCAACTGGTTGCCCTGTGTTTCCTCTGACCTCCTTCAGTAAAATGTGAAGCTCCGCATGATCCACCCCGATCAGAATATCCATCTGCATTCAGGTATGTTTTGGTACTGGCATCATCCAGTAATGCATTCACTTTGAGTTTCTTCTTTCCATTTTGCAGAATGATTGGAATGGTTCGCCAAGCTGGCTCATTTCCGATGTCTGAGGAAGTTATTGATTGTTCAGGGGGGAAACCTGAGTTCTGTTGGTGTCTTGTTGTCCTGGATTTTTGAATCGCCCTCTCGAATACCAGTAGGCTGATACTTGTGAAAATCCCTCCTCCACCTATCCTCATGCAGCAGTCGATGATGGTTGTCCTGACATCCATTTACACCACAGATTCTTGTCTTCGGGCAGTTGACACCATGGTGTTTCAGATCCAGACAGCAAAAGCAGAGTTGTAGAGCCTTTGCAGTTTTCCAGCATTGCAAAACGTCCATGGCCTTGAGCTTGGGACAAGGCCACTCAGCATGTGTTTGCGCACAGATCCTGCCAACCCGTCTCTGAGGGTACGATGACGGTCCAGAGTCCCCAAACATCGTTTTCTGGTGATCCCTGCTGCGATTGCCAACACCAGGGATAGTATCCGTGGCCACCGTCAGGAACTTAGCCTCTCGATTTATCCACTCTCGTAATGCCTCCAATCCATCTTTCTTCTTTTGGTCGAACGTGCATCGCTGATACTCGGCAAGCATCGTCTCAGTTAACTTCTTCTGCACCTTCAGGTGGAGTGAACCATTTCCCAGCTCATCTCTCCGACTGGTCTCCATCAGGTTGACGACTAAGACATCCAAAATGTCAGCAAGCTTCTCCACATCTTTTGCATTGCCAGGGCATACCAATCTACATTGATCCAGCTCTTCCATGTTTATCGCAACCTGCATGCGAAGACCACCATACTTCCTCTCCAGATGATTCTTTGCAGCATCATATGCAGCAGCCAAGTGACCCAGGGTCTCAACTGCCTTCAGTGCCTCACCTTTTGGGTAGTGCCGCTGGTGCAGCAGTTTATACTCTGGGGTTGCAGGTGCCTGGTCAATGCAAGTCATGAAGGGCGACTTCCATCCTGGATATGTGCACTTGTCACCAGCAAATGTAGGGATGGAGACT
>RDPX01000075.1:2755453-2789577 GCA_003991215.1 Morbakka virulenta
ACTCTCTGTTACCCTGACTCTCTGTTACCCTGACTCTCTGTTACCCTGACTCTCTGTTACCCCGACTCTCTGTTACCCGGTCTCTCTGTTACCCGAACGCTATGTTACCCTGACGCACTGTTACCCTGACGCTCTGTTACCCTGACGCTCTGTTACCCTGACGCTCTGTTACCCTGACGCTCTGTTACCCTGACGCTCTGTTACCCTGACGCTCTGTTACCCTGATGCTATGTTACCATGACCCGCTGATCCTTATTCCCTGAAACCCTAACTTTCTCTGCTCCCATTTTCCCTGCTCTCACCCCCGTTCTTTCTTTCTTTCTTCCTCCATTTCTTACATAAACACAAACACGCACTGTCTATCAATCAATCGACCTGTCATACGTCAATTACTTCCTTTCATATGGACATAGTTTTTTTACCTGTGAGCCATAAAATATGCAATAAGGATTAAATGTCAACTTGATTTTTGGTACATTTCTTAAAGACACTAAACATACATTAGTAAATACCTTGCATATTGATAATTTACATGTTATTGTGAATTTTTCTGTAGTTACAATTGACGTCGACTAACTTACGATTAGTAAATTGCACAGGTTTTAATTTGATAAAATGTTGGAGTTTTAAGCTGGAGGTTCTTTTTGTTCTAATAGTGCAAACATTGCCTTCCTTTTTATTGTTAGTACTTTTGGCGACATTTTAGTCGACTAAAGTACAAAAATATCCGACTGGTTTTATCACCTGCTAGGCCTTTTTTTAGCTGCAGTTATATACTGCTATCATTGTATACTTTATGTACTTAGCACAAATAAACCCCATTGGTAGGATGTGTGAGATACCAAAGTAGCCCTGAGAAGCGGGACTTTATTGAAATTGAAAATCCCCACAGTTAATAATTCAATAATTTTATTTACTTTACATTGTACATGAAAATCATGATATGCAATGAGGTTATTTCACAATATTAACACTAAGCAAGTTTAATATGCAGTTTTTATTGTAAAAGGTAGATATTTCTTGAATCGGCACTTTCGTATTGTTAAACATGTAAAGAAGTGCAAATTCGTGCTCTAATAACGTACCGTGCAAGTCTGCTGCACCTGGGGAAATGGTCGAGTGTTGTTTGCCTGTGCTATAAGGAAATGTGTCTTGGGTCGTTGGGAAATTACCCATTAAGGAGTAATTTTTAACCAAATGACCAGTCACACAGTACTTTCTTAACTCCACTACTGATTTATTTGTTGGTGTCGTGATTTTAAGATGATAATTTAAACAAAGGAAGGGAAACATATTGCAATGCTGATCGCGATTGTGGGACCGCTGTACCGGGTTATTTGCTATTAAGTGTCTCATTTGTGATAGGTCATGTGGTGCTTTCTTTTTGTCTCATTTGTTAATTTCTTTTGTCCACAATTTAGGTGAAATTAGTCAACATTTGTAGTGACGATATCGTAGATGGTAATGGAAAATTGATCCTTGGGTTGATTTGGAGCATTATATTACAATTTCAGGTAAAGCAGCTGAGAAAACAATTGCTACTTAGCTTACTTTTTGTATACTGAACTCTGCATGCTTATATATGTTACATTATGAGTTGTTGATTAAAGAAAAGATTAGGCTTCTAATCCGTATAAGACGATGAATTAGTGTTAACAACGGTGGTGATACTGTCTGTTTTATGACTCATTGATGCTGAATCAGAATTGGTTTATTGCTGTATAGACCTGTAGACAACAGAACATCCAATGGAAAATGATCTGTGGAAGGTAAGGGGTTGGGAAGGTTGGAGATTTGGTTGAACAGCATGAAAAGGGCAAAATGGAAGAGGTCATAAAGAATGGATTTAATCTTCTATTTCATCATCATTATCATCATCATTATCATCATAGTCATCATTATTATTATCGTCATTATCATCATCTTTATCATCACTATAACAACCGTTTGTCGTCATCGTGTCGAAATTTGGCTGTCACGATCCTCAATCCCAGGCTGCCCTGTGAAATTCTGCCGATTCACCAATGCATGATGTTGGTTCATTTTGTGATTTTCTTTTTCCACTTGTCGCATTGGTACTGTTTTAGAATGTGGTTGCCTTGTGATAATCTGTTATGCTTAGCTTCACATAACAGAAATCTTTTACTATTACCGGATTAAGCTTTAGTGCCAGAAATAGGAACCTTTATTAAGTTTGTAGAAGCGTGACTAGCAACTTAATTGCGGAAGGCAGATGTAACCGGTTTTGTGGAATGGGCGCACTATTGTTGAATTTACAAGTTTTGTGTACACTTTACATTTTCTCTTATATGTAATGGTAATGCCTCAAAAGTATTACAGTAGCCAATAAAATCAACTCATTTTAACAAACAGCAGATTGTCTGTACATGTTTAAAAATTCAAAATAAAAAGTCTTTTTGCATTGCAATTTCTGGGCCTTAAATTTAATGCTAAAATGGATATTTTTCATGGTTGAGTTGTTTTGGACATATTTTTAACAAGCACCACGCACAGATGAACACAGTGTAAAACTTGAAGTAGAAATTGGAGTATGTTTAAACTTCAGATTTCACTTAAAAATCAATTTATTTTGCCTGGGAAACATTTTCTAAACACAGTTACAATAATGTTGGTAAATCAGCTCAACATAGTAAACGTTTTACACACGAGGTAACCGTTCACAATACAGTATCGATACCATTTGGAGAAATTGACTTCATTACACTCTGTTGTCATAGCAGTTTTAAAGACTCAGTAGAAGGAAGTATAGTGCAAATCCCACAAAAGCTGTAACTAATATTTTACAGACTAGTCAAAAAGTTATATATATAATATATATAACATATATATATAACATATATATATATAACATATATATATATAACATATATATATACAAGGTAAAACACGAAAAAGAAGAACTATGGTTGCAACTTATAGTTTCACGATATTTCGAAGATCAGGCAATAATGCTACAGATACTGTTCAAGCTTTTATAAACAAATAAAGTAGGCGGCTCATCAAAAAATATAAATTACAGGTGGTAATATAATTACAATGTGTTTAATATTCTGAGAGAGGAAGAAAGAAAGAAAGTCCCATGTGGATACGATTTGTAATTACTAAAAATAATTTACTTTCAAATTGGGTAAATTGGCGTTCGGCTGTTTGTACAAGAAAGGGGGTCCCATGCGATTTACATTAGGTATGAAGTTGCGGAGGAGGAATTTATTTTTCGTGTCGGCATTTCGAAATGCCGATATATAAAACACGAAAGACCGGGAGGCAGTGCAAGATCTTCACACATTTTCTTCAGACACGACTGTTTTACAGAGGTAAACCGACTGGTTTATTTTAGTTAACGTTTTACTTTGTTGTGTCGCTTAGTTTTGAAAGTAAATGGCTTTTTGAGTGTATGCCACCCGGCTAGACACAATGAGGACGTGGTAGACAGACATGATATCATTGTAGCCAGGGTTTTTAAAGTGAAGGAATACAAGTAAATTCCGTGATTCCTGATACAGTCCAGGCTTAGGTAGCAAATAACAGTTTAATTCTTGTTTGAGTATTCCCCAGCTGGTCATATTGCAGTAGCTACTTTTCGTATTTATCAGAAACTTAACCAAGGCTATCAATCACCAGAAGTGTAACCTTGTTGTGTACTAACTTTTCACTGCATTTGTTCATGCGGGTAGTGGGGTTTTGGCTTGCAACTTTACTCAGTCTTCTCAATCTAGATCTTTTCAACGCTTCATTCATTGTTAAATTAAGTTTTTTCGGACGGTGTCTTTCATAGGTGTTTTAACCCCCCCCTCCATTTTCCTGTAAGCCTTATTTCACACACCATTTTAATGCCCTGATTTTCGTCATAATCGCACTCTTACCCGTAACATTTTAACCTCCTGTTTTCATGAGATCTTTAAGCTTCGTTACTTTGGTTCCATTTTTTGAGACTTCACTTTGCTTTGCTTACCTTTTTTGTTTGAAGTACTCAACAGCCTTCAGGAGAGAGAAACAAAAGCCCAAATTTTTGTTTACTAACTTTTAAAGTTATCATAGATCTAAAATACAATAATTACCGGGGTGAGATTTGAAGCATTTTTTTGTAATTACTTGTTTTATTGTAGGAAGATTTTGATGTCGACTCTTCTTCTTCTTCTTCATCTTTCGGCTGCTCCCGTCAGGGGTCGCCACAGCGGATCAATCGCCTCCATTTGGCGCGGTCGTCAGCGTCCTCTCTCCTCACTCCTAATGTCCTCATATCCTCTTCAATTCCGTCCATATATCTTCTCTTTGGTCTTCCTCTCTTCCTCTTCCCTGGCAGTTGCATCCTCAACATTCTCCTCCCGATGTAGCTATCTTCTCTTCTGACCACGTGTCCGTACCATCTCAGTCTTCCTTCCCTTTGCTTCTCTCCTAATCTTCTAACGTGTGCTGTTCCTCTGATGTTTTCATTTCTGATTTTATCTAGCTGTGTGACCCCAAGTGACCACCTCAGCATTCTCAACTCAGCCACTTCCAACTCAGCTTCCTGCTTCTTTGTTGTCGCTACCGTCTCAAGCCCATATAGCAAAGCTGGCCGCACTACCGTTTTGTACACTTTTCCTTTCACTTTTGGCAATATCTTCCGGTCACATAACACCCCTGTTACCTTCCTCCACCCGTTCCAGCCTGCTTGTATCCTCTTCTTCACTTCTCTGTCGCATCCCCCATCGTATTGCACTGTGGATCCAAGGTACTTGAAGTCTTTTGCCTTCATTACATCTGCTCCTTGCATGCAAATCTTGTCATCCTCTCTCCCATTCACGACCAGGTATTCGGTCTTGGCCCTGCTTACCTTCATTCCCCTTCTTTCTAGGGCATATCTCCACTCCTCCAGTTCTTCTTCGGCCTCGTTCCTGGTTTTGTTGCACAGCACAATATCGTCAGCAAACAGCATACTCCATGGTGCTTCTTTCCTGACTTCATCAGTGAGTCGATCCATGACTATTGCGAATAGGAAGGGGCTTAGAGCTGACCCTTGGTGGAGTCCGACCTTGACTCGGAACCAGTCAGTCATTCCTGCAGCACTTCTTACAGCCGTCGCACTGTCTTTGTACATGTCTTTTACTAGCCTTACATACTTTTCTGCTACTCTGGATGTTCTCATGCAGTGCCATAATTCCTCTCTAGGTACCCTATCATACGCTTTTTCCAAATCCACAAACACGCAGTGCAATTCCTTTTGTCCTTCTCTGTGCTTTTCCATCAGGATGCGCAGAGCGAATAACGCATCTGTTGTGCCTCTTCCTGGCATGAAACTGTACTGTTCCGGGCTGATCTCTACTTCCTCTCTCATCCTTGTATCCAAAACTCTCTCCCACAACTTCATAGTGTGGCACATCAACTTGATGCCCCTGTAGTTGCCACACTCTTGTGCATCTCCTTTGTTCTTATATATAGGGATCAACACACTCCTCCTCCATTCGCTTGGCATTTCCTCTTTCTCCAGTATCCTATTGAAGAGCTTCGTGAGCACCTCTAAACCCATGTCACCTAGACACTTCCATGCTTCAATTGGGATGTTGTCTGGCCCTACACTCTTTCCATTTTTCATTTTCTTCAATGCCTTCTTTACTTCACCTTTGTCTATCTTTCCAACATCGCGTTCAACTCTCTGGGCTTCTTCAATTCTTTCTTCTCTGGGATTTTCTGTGTTCATGAGGCCTTCAAAGTAACTTTTCCACCTTTCTAACACTTCATTCTCATCTGTTAACAGTCTTCCATCTGCATCTTTGATGACTCTAACCTGTTGAATATCCTTTGAAGCTTTGTCCTTTTGCTTCGCAATCCGAAATAAATCCTTTTCTCCTTCCCTTGTGTTCAGCCTATCGTAGAGATCATTGTATGCTTCCTCCTTTGCCTTGGCTACTTCCTGCTTCGCTTCTCTTCGTCTAGTCTCGTATTCCCTTTTGTCTTCCTCTTGGCCTGTCCTGTCAAACACTTTCTTTGCTTTCCTCTTGTTCTGGATACTATCTTGTACTGCATCATTCCACCACCATGTTTCCTTGTCTGGACTCCTACAGCTTGATGTTGCTCCCAGAACTGCCTTGGCCGTTTCTCGAATTTTCTCGGTGAGCTCAGTCCATTTTTCAAGTACATCCGTGGTTGAACTCAGTGCTTCTACTAGCTCCCGATTGAAGTTCCTCCTGCACTCAGCTTCTCTCAGTTTCCACCATTTTATTCTTGGATCAGATGTCCTTTTTCTTGTTCTCTTGGTTTTGATCATCAACTTGCATATTACTACCTTATGTTGTGCAGCAACACACTCTCCTCCCAGTACAAAGCAGTCACTGACTTCTTTCAGATGTCTTCTTTTGTACACTAGGTAGTCCACTTGCGTGCTTCTTCCTCCACTTCTATAGGTGGTTCTTTGGTCCTCTTTCTTTTTGAAGTACGTGTTCAGCACTGCCAACTCAACTCTCTTTGCAAAATCCACTACCTCTTGTCCTTCTTCATTTCTTCTTCCATAGCCATGTCTTCCCATCACCTCCTCATCCCCTCTGTTCCCCTCCCCAACATGCCCATTGAAATCCGCTCCAATCACGCATCTCTCTCCTCTCGGTATCCTCATGAATGTGGTGTCCATGTCTCTCCAAAACTTGTCTTTTTCTTCCTGTGTACAGCCCACCTGTGGTCCATAAGCACTCACTACACTCAATAGCGTGCCCTCAACATCTAATCTCAAACTCATCACTCTGTCAGAGATCCTCTCAACCGCCAGCACACAATCTGCATAACATGATCTCAACACAATTCCTACACCATTTCTTTTGTTGTTCTCTCCATGGTATATCAGCTTGTACCCATCTCCGAGTTGTCTGGACTTGCTCCCTTTCCATCTAGTTTCTTGGATGCACATGATGTCAATGCATCTTCTTTCCATCAGATCTGCTATCTCCCTTCCCTTTCCGTTCATGGTCCCCACATTCAGTGTGCCAATTCTCAAAGACCTCTGTCTTGCTTTCCTTTTCTCACGCTTTTCTCTCCTTTTCCTGCCTCCTTTTCTCTTCCTTTGTTGTCCAGCAGTCGCATAGTTTCCAGCACCACCCTGCCGGTCGGTGGTGATGGCGGTCGTTGGTAACCCGGGCCTCGACCGATCCGGTATGGATTGTAGATTTTTGATCCGCATAGTTTTATTTTGGCAAGTTTTTAAGTGGCCGGATGCCCTTCCAGACGCCAACCACAGTTATTGGCGGTGGGCCTAGCCTTTGGTCTAGAGACCTGCTCGCAAGGCAGCGAGTGTCCATTTCTGGCCGGTGACCTCATCGCGGAAGTTCATTCGCCCAGGAATGCACCGACCCCACTCAGGCAGGACGGGCCGACAGGAAGAAGGCTCCGTAACCCCGAGAGGGGTGGCTAAACCGGGTGGTACGCCTTGCCAAAGGGCGACCGGTGACTATGCAAGGCAGGGTTGTCTAATTCCCTGAGGTCCAAGTTGAACCCGCATACCTTATTTTGATGTCGACTCTGTAGCTCTGTAACTAGCTCTTGGGACTTGTTTTCCGTGGCAATTCCCAAGCTATGGTTAAACTGTAGTTTTTTGCAAACAGTTTTGATTTTCAATTTTGTTGTTGTTTGCTTTTCCAATGGTGTGTATACTTTTTTGGTCACCTTAATCTGTAACTGGTACTTTTTGTGAATCAAGGCAAAGCAGAAAAGTAATTAGCAGATTATTAAATAAGGATCTTTTTCAAAAAATTCTTTTTAAACCTGAAATCACTATAACCTTCAAGTATAGGTAGACTGATCGATAGTTTAAAAGCTAGGACATTATCATTTTAGGTTGCCCTATTTGCTTTTAGTTCAAACTCATGTGTATGATGCAGACACTTTCCATTTTTATGAGCTGCCTCAATTGAAGTTGGATTCAATATCTGAATTACAGACAAGTTATGGGTTTAATTACACTGTTCAACAAGTAATTTTCATCAAGCATATGTTTAGTTGTGTCTGATGCAGTTTTTGATTCTGATTCCAAATCTGCAGTCCGTTTTTCCATACCACGTACAGTTTTTAAGATGATTCGATTTTTTGATTTTTAGGTTTTCATATACTTCTGTTGGGTGTTGGGGTGTGTGGTGTGTGAATTATCAGTTATTTGATGAGATATGCAAATCTAAGTACATATTTTCCATCTTTAAAAATATTGTTGATGTCCCTACAAGCTCCAAGGGTCGACGGTGGTGTAGTTGTTAATTCTGTTGGTGTACCTGCGAGCTTTAGCAACTCGCCTTCGACCAAGCTTGTGCTTGGGAAGTGATGACGTTCATTTCACATTCTCTTGAAGAGGTTCCAGAGTGTACTTTCCTTGTTGTTAGGGCTTCAGACGTGAAGAAATAAACCCCGTCGTATCACATCAGGGTGGTCACACGAAAGACCTCTTGACAGAAACGGCCTGATGTAAATGAAAACGATACATAAGTCCTATTGAATATCAACAAAACACCCCAAAACCACATGAAATCAAATGTATTTTGTAGTACATAACAGCTCTGATGAAATTGGTCTTCAACTTGAGGAAATACTTATTTGTATCTAATGCAATGTCTGCAAGCATTTCATCCTCTAAATTTAACCAATAACGCCTTGTCTGATGAAACATCTCCAAGGGTCTCATCATATCAGTTTATCCAATCATAATTTGTCTGGTGAAATATTTCATCATCTAAAAGCGTGTCCTATAAAGGGCATGCAGTGATTTCCTCATTTGTTTTTCTAATGTTAAAATGTCTTGACAGTGTAGAACTAGCCTTAATTTTTTTTGCTATGTCTGCGGGGAATTTAGTGCTAAAGCCGCTGCACGACCATGCTTTAAAGCCATCCATCTTCAGTTTCATGGCCTCCTGCATCTCTTCACACCACCTTCACGCCTCTCTCCCCCTGCGCCTTCTGTCTAGCCTTAAGTGCTCCGACACGGTTCTAGGACAGCTACCTGTGTTTATTGCTAATCATTGCTGATCTCCTGAAACTTCTTTTGTAGTCTTAAAACAAACTCCTGACGTGTTCGGAGCCCCGCAAATTTCCACGTCTTCATTCTCCTCCTTCCTCCCACTTTTCGTCTCTTCATATCAGTCACTCCGAAGCCAGTCCTGACAGAACGATGTTAGTCTCACAGCATTCTCCAGAAATGGCTGGATAATCCAATGGTGTGAAATCACATCCGGGGCGCATCAGTACTAGGTCTAACTGGGTCTCTGCAGCTCCACTCCTACGTCACGGTTTTGGTTTTGCTCGTTTTGAAGAAGGTATTTGAAATTTTGAGGTTTTGGTTTTTACAAAACTCCAGGACCGTCAGGCCTTCTCTTTTTTTGATTACCATACCCATAAGGCTGAATGATGGCTGAAAGAGCAGTGGAAGTCCAGAAGGATTTGTATTTGTGCTTTATTGATTACAGCAAAGCATTTGATAAAGTGAGGCACCATGAATTGTTTAAAATGTTGAAGGACTTAGAAATTGATGGAAAAGATTTGCAATTAATTCAGAACTTATACTGGGAACAGATGGCATCTATCAGGGTTGATGGAGAAATGAGCAAGTGGTCTTCAATCAAACGAGGAGTAAGACAAGGATGTGTTCTATCACCGGATCTGTTCAATCTGTATAGTGAAATCATCTTAAGAGGTATCAAGAACATGCCTGGAGTGAAAATCGGAGGTGTAAACATAAATAACTTAAGATATGCTGATGACACTGTATTGATAGCTGAAAGTGAAGTGGATTTGCAGAACATCTTAAATAAAGTAGTGTTAGAAAGTGAAAAGAAAGGACTCCAGATTAACATCAAGAAAACAGAATGTATGGTGATATCAAAGAAAAGTGTATCCCCAAAGTGTACTTTAACTATCAATGGAGAATTTGTAAAGAATGTTAAAAAGTTTACTTATCTTGGTAGTTTGATAACATCAGATGGAAGATGTGTGAACGAAATAAAGAAACGAATCACTTTGGCGAAGGATGCTTTTAGTAAAATGAGTTTAGTTTTCAAGAACAGGCAGCTGCAAGTAAAAACTAAGATTCGAGTCCTAGAATGTTATGTGTGGTCTGTTTTGCTTTATGGGTGTGATGCTTGGACCATCAATGAAAGCATGAAGAAACGAATAGAAGCAGTGGAAATGTGGTTCCTGAGAAGAATTCTTAGAATATCTTGGACTGACAAAGTGAGCAATGAAGTGGTATTAGAGAGAGCAGGAATGAAAAGAAAGTTGATGAAGGTAATTAGAAAAAGACAACTGCAGTTTCTGGGTCATGCAATGAGATGTGAAGGAATGGAAAACTTGGTGTTAACAGGGAAGATTGAAGGAAAGAAAAGTAGAGGAAGACAGAGACTGAAATTCATTACCAGCTTGAACAAGGATCTCCAGTTCAAGAGGAGTGATTGTGAAATTTTAGCACTGACAAAAGAGAGAAATAGATGGAAGACCATGATCTCCAACGTCCTGAAAGGATAAGGAACTCAGAAGAAGAAGAAGAACCCATAAGGCCAATCACCTCCGCAACTTTCCCTCTAGTTGGTCTGACTTGGCCATTTCAAGTCGCCAGAAATAATAAGTCCTTCTATGTTTTGGACTCTAGCGACTTTCTCCTGTAGGATCTTCCCGGATTTCTCTTTTTCCTGGATTGTTCGTGGTCAACAGAATCGATTCAGAGGCTGGGGTTAGTTATTCCAAAGTATACAGAATAAGCGTAAATAGTAGAAAGAGCTACTATTTGCATTTGTTCCTTATATGTATTTAAATAGAGAAAAACCACAGATGATCGCGCATATCAATGCAGCCATAGTAAGATGGTGGCCAGTAATTCCCCACAGGCAGGTTAATGGATCCATCGATAATGCTGATGCAAAGACGAGAAAGTTGTAAGCAGAGAAATCTTTCACTTCAGTGCATGTTTTCTCTCAGCACTTGACACACACTGCAACGATGCTCCTAAGTGAAATTTCTGTGCTCGAAAGAAAGTAAAAGATTGACTTGTGTTAAAGTGTGATCTTGCCTCCGGCATACGGAAAACCTTTTTGCCGCAATTCCACAGTCACCTAAAGGAAAGGTTGATCAAAATAATGGTTGATTGTAGATCTAACCATTTTTTTGGGTGGATACTTGAATTAACCACCTCCGGTAACCCCTGTACTATCTGTTGGTGAAGAATTGGTTTTATTTGGTTAACCGGTATTCGACTCCAAAAGGACCGAATGCTATTCCTATTGTCATCCGAAGGGACTCCTACGTCCAATTGCCAATTTTGACCCAGTAAGGAGTATTCTTGGTAACCCAGTTAGGGGCTACTTTTTGTCGGACGCTACTTGCCACGCATACATACATACACACATACACCATGTCAGCCTCTTGCACCTCACAGTGAATTCAGCATATTTAATCCACGAACATTTACAGTCTCATTCCTTCAGTGACGATTTAGTCATCCTCTTCTGCTTTTTATCACACCCTTAAGCTTGCCTTTCAAATCCAGCCACTCCAACGGTGCCCCAGCACACCATTAAATGTCTTATCGCAATCTGCATATTAAAAGATTTAAGCGTTTTCGTAATTGTACACTGTCGAATTTATTGATTACGGGTTTAGCAGCACACCATTATAAAGAAGTGTTTGAAAGATCCCGCGGTACACGCAAGATTAACGTCGCTGTAATCTGTCAAAGAAAAGATACCGGATCAGTCAAGAACTGTCATCGTTGTCAGTTGTAAAGTACACTGTAGTTTTCGCAAACGGAAGCAGGAATCTCAACATTTACTGACAATTAAATTTGTTTACTGGGTAAGGACATTTCTTATTGTCTGTGCTTTCAAATGCTATTTTCCAAGTTATTACTCTTATCTGTGGAAAACACACTTGCTATAGCAAAACGGACGCACGGGGCTGTTTATTTTACACAGGTTATTAGGTCCCTCCCTGTCACATTGATATTTTTCTTCGAAAGTCGTTACACTCTTGGTGTGTGGATTTTGAATTATCAGTCGGGGTTACGGTGCGGTGTTAATGACGAAGTAACAGTGGTCAAGAAAATGAAAAAAAAAGAGTTAATACTGGTAGAATTTTGAAGTTTTATTATGTTGAGTTATAGAACCTGTAAAAGCATGGTATAGGCGAAAGTAAGATAATTTTACCCTGCCACACAGGAAAAATAAATAAGATAAGGTGAGAACAAACATGTCTCCAAATTTGACCTGTTCCTAACTTTGCTACACTTTGCTGCAGGCAGTTCTTTCTCTTCTTGTTCATTAGGGGTTTTACTGCCATTTGTTTATCTGGAGTGACTTAAACAAATCGGCAAGGGTATGCACGCGTGTTTGGAACGCAGTTTTCCCAGCATTTTTTGCAATTGTGAACTTGGCGTTACTGGAACAGAATCAAAACAAATGACAGGAATGGTTAAAAAATTCCAACGTTGATTTTACTTTTCAAGTTTCGGATTCTATAAGCAAAGACAATATTGTGGTCTGTCGTGCCCCCCACACAGTCCACTAGAAGGTCGGTAGTGCCGCAAAAAAAGTGGAAACCATGGAGGGAAAAAAACCGTAATGTATTATTTGGGGCTGGATTCACATATGGCTGTTGTGTTGGTAAAGGAAATTCGTACTGTGAATGAAGTAACACTCTCCCGTGGCATGCAGCCCGAAACGTTTTACACATATACATTAACAATACGGTCATATTTCGTCTTGTTTATTAAAACAACTGTAACTGAACATACCGGACAGGTTGTTCACAAAGGTATTAGCCACGTACAGAAGCTACAATTGATCGTGCTTCAAGACAGGGAGACATTGATCTAACCAACCTTCCCCCCCCCTTTTTTTGTTGGGTAAAAAAAAGTTAAGAAATGGTTTGATTATTAATAGAAATAATATTCATTCTTCGGACAAAATTATATTCCATGTATTTTTAATCTTTCTGTGTAAGTCCTATTGACATCTCTCACTTTCCTGCAGTAGCCAAACATCACAATCGCCTGTGATCATTGTCTGGCGTGGTCTTCTTCATGTTTACAAAGTAAACAAATATGTTTGTGGATATTCAACGCTTTGTCACTGCGAAAATACTAGGCAGGGTTGTTTGTTATCAAACGGTTCACTCGGTTTCTTGTTGGCTGGGATCCCCAATTTGACGTTAACAACTTCATTGCGCCATTTTACTCAACCTTTTTGACGATTTCTCGCCGTGATGCTGTTGTTCTGTAATCTTCTTAACAACCCTATTGCTAACAGTGATTGTTTGATAAAAAACGTATCCTAGCTTTCTTGAACAATTTCTATAATCGCATTTGGGAATAGGGCTCGCATGAGTTCGTTCATTGTAGTCTTACTTGTCAGCCAACATCCCTGTCTTGTTCAGAGTATAGCAGTAATGGGTTGTTAGGACGGTATATACATATTTGGCCTCTGGACAAGCGGGAGACACGAGGATACTGATTTGATGATAATGTAGCCTAAGAAGGATACGGTAGGTAATATTTTTAATGATTTGAGTTTAACTAAGATAACTGGGGTTTGATTAACTAGTTCAAACTAAAGTTGGATTAATAGTTTCATATAGTTTCAGAAATTATGTCAACAACATGATATTAAATAGGAGTGTACCTTTTGTAGTTATGGTACCCCCAAGGAAGATGAAGAGATTTTTTTAGAAGGCGGTATGCCAAGCAAGAGGGTTAGGACTGTTGGAACAACAAAATGATTTTTTTTGTGACGCGTACCCAACATTACTAAGAAGCGTTTACGAATAAAACTAATTCAGCTGCAAGATTTAGATGTCGAGTTGATTTGTTATTGGTGTTTTTGCATTTTGGTTGTTAAACAATGAGGTCATTAGAATTGTATTGTCTGACAGTGGAAAAGTTGTTAGCCATTTATTAAAGTTTTGGTCCGTAACGCTGATGGCTTAACGAAATTGTACCAATTATCATAGCTCTCTTATAGTTAGGAGTGACATATAAAACTAGTCATTGTAGTTTTATTCACAGCTGTAAAGAGGTTAGCAGACTTTAAAGTCATTGAAGTGTGGCACAAACAATAAAGAAATTTTTCTGTTATATTTTTAAAAAATCACAAAGCGCCGATTTCACATTTGAAGAACAATAGATGGTAAGAAAATAAGTGAAGTTGAAAAAATAGACAATTACGCCGTGATTCGTCAATAATGTCAAGATATGTGTTTTTACCGTGAAATCCTTTGTTTCGTTTATTTCATTTGATAGTGCAAGGGGAATGATATTGGTGGCAGGGTAGTAGGAATGGCTAACAGAACAGAATATAACGGATTTATATAGGTTTTTGTTCTTGCTGCAAGTTCTGATGTAGCTG
Source organism: Morbakka virulenta (assembly GCA_003991215.1). Taxonomy (NCBI): domain Eukaryota; kingdom Metazoa; phylum Cnidaria; class Cubozoa; order Carybdeida; family Carukiidae; genus Morbakka; species Morbakka virulenta. The sequence continues at coordinate 2,769,814 of RDPX01000075.1, forward strand.
CTTTTAAACACAGCACACAATTCAGCCACAATTTAAGACAATCATTCTTTGGTTGAAATTATTGCTTCAAAATGACAAGAAATTAAGAAGAGCTTACAACAATAGGCATGCCACGAATTAACACAATTGTTTGATTGGTGCAATAGTTTACTGTTATTTCAATTTCCCTTTAAATTGATTGGCTTCAGTAAAAGTGCGCCATTCTGTCATTGGTTGACAGGCATATCCAACTTGGAGATTGAAACTTTCTTTCAGATTACAACCAGCATAAACTTTTCTTGTTGAATGCAAAGGTTCCTCTGTTATTACAATTAACTGGAAGCCCATATTGGAAGAAAAGACTTCATTAAAAACGGAACTTTGAATAAGTACGACCTATTTACTGTAAACTTAACGAAATTAATTACGGGAGAAATCGAGTACTTTTGAAACATTTACTCATACCCCATTTCAGATTTCACACCGTGTAAAGTATACCCCCGTTAGGTGGTGGCAAGATCACTACCGAAAGAAGGGAGGGGTTTGAAATATAATATTAGGTAAGTGAAGAGAATTTTAGCTGCACTTTCTGGAAGATAGTGTAAATGTTGTCTGTTTCAAACAGCTGAAATATGTGGAGGAATAGATACGCATTTCAAATCAACTCGAATTAAATAAAGATGAATATTAGAATAAGGAGGACAGTGAGAAAGGGAAGTTGTAATTTATGAAGAATAAAATGTGCACTATAATTGTGAAATTTTATCTTTGTTGCCTTGAAATTACCTGTATCGTTTTTATGGGTTTTGTTTTTTTGTGTTTAGTGTACGTTTTTTTTAACAGGAAATAATTAATTGAAAAACGGCAGAATTTGTAGAAAACACATTTGTTAAATTCCTATTCGTGTATTGAGAGAGGTTTTCCCTTGGGATAACAAATGCATAAATATTAAAGCAGTAATAAATGCTATGGATAAGTTTTGTTTGGCAACACAAAAGGCTATGATTGTGTTTTTGCCTGCATAGAAAAAAATTTTCTTTACCCACAAATTTACCCACTTTTTTGTCGTTGATCTTGGCTACATATGTTGATATGCTCTCCATTAAATCTATCATTGGTATAAATTAGTTGGCTCCGTTTTCACATGACCGCAACTTCTATGTTCATGCTTTGTAGGCGATATACCTCACTCTTAAGACTTGTCGTATTTGGGTTTTGGTTACTTTCGTGCACAAGACCTCTCCATCGCAAGCACGATGTCTCGATGTTTTCATTTCCGTTATTTTTCTTTGTTGTTCTTTGGTTCCTGTTGGTGCCCCAGTTCTGCAGGTGTAAGAAAATTATTGACCACAAGCTGACTCTGACATAGATGTCAGACGATGTTTTTGGTCACAGGTCTTGGGTGCTCATTAGCCATGGGTCATGAAAGTTAGTTTGATGTTCAAATGAATTAAAGCCTGGTTGGACACGAGCCCACTCATAAAGTTAGGACCAAACTGCAAAGCAATGGTGGAGATTATAAATAGTTGAGTTCATAACTAAATGTAGCATTTAAAGGTATCAATTATCGAGTATGCGGAAGAACTTCGACTGATTTATTCATTTCACTTGCAATAGAGGTTGGAGTTCAGTGTTTATTTGGGTTTCTCTTACCCATTTTCCCTTTTTGCAGGTCGAATGTCACTACCAATATGGATTACAGGCTCCCAATGGCTTTAGTCATAGTCGGGGGCGTATGTACCAACCGGTTTTACCAGCACACACTTTCTTTCCTTAGGAAATTGACATCACCAGGGGGTTTTTTTGTCGAATCTATTTTTGTAAGTATTATTTGATACGTCAAATGCGCTTCACAGCTGGTCGAGGTTGTACCATGCCACTTTCTAGGTGGAGGTCAACTGGATGCATGGGCTAGGATTGGTAAAGTGCAAGGATTTCTATGCCAGAATTTTTTTCTGGAAACAGCTTCTTGTGGAAAGCTTTTACGGTTGACTTTACCCCAATCGAATTTGCTTGAAATCAAGTGTTGATGAGTTTCTTGTTGATGGTGTATTCCCAACGTTTCTCCCTTTTTTCATTTCCTCTTCTCTGTATTACTTTTTCTTCCTCACTTTCTTTCTCGGTTATCGTCAAAATTTTGATTCTAAATTTTTCCGTTGCTTCTTGTGAAAATTTTTTCTGTTAAGGTACAAATCTTATAGTCATGGTTAGGCTGCAGTTTAATTTTTAAAAATATTAATTTGAATTTATTCCAAATAAAAAGGTATTTTTACTAATGTTCTCTGGAGACTGCAATACAGTACATGTTGAAAAAGTAGTGCATTGGGAGGAAACGTGGAAGATGGATTTGCCGAAGATGACGAGGATTGTTCTTGGGTTAATAAATAGTAATAGGACAGTATACAAGGCAAGAGGGTTTATGCGAATAGAAAGGTTGGGAAGATAGTTTGTGTGTCAGTAAATGCGTCCAAAGGCAATAAACCAAAGATAGAACGGAAGGAATTTAAGGAGATGAACATTTGTAAAGTTATTTCCTTACCCAAGAAGTAGCTTGGATTTTTTATTTATTATTTTACGGTTTAATTATCATTGGCTTGCAAAGAGTAGAAATAGTCGCGCAAACTGCGAGGGGACAGGAGAAATGTTGTTCCCACCACTTTTGAATTTTGAATGCCACTGGGATAATTATTCGTAACCGTGTGTGTAAATGTAGGGATAATTGTCGCCGGGGTTAATTGTGGGGTCACTATTGTGACTGGTACAAAAATTCTTTTATAAAACATCAACTATAAGAGGAATTAGAGAGTTAATCTGATAGTCGAGTTAGAAATTGGAATGCTGTGTTTAAATGTAGGACTGTTTTGAGAAAAATATTATCAGTTTGTATGATTGTTTTTTTGTGGCGAGCACCTCGGTTATAGTTCCATTCATAAAACGATTGTTACAAGAAACGTAAGCTATAAAGGTGGTTGAAGGCTCTGTTATAGGTAAATTAGAAATTAGTAAGTTATAAACAAACAGAACCTATTTCAAAAATAATTTATTCAGGCCGATTTTTCTTTTGACTGTGGTTATTTGTGACGTTGGATCCTATTAACCTTTTCCGACCTGCTTTTTGTAGTGATGATCACAGTTTTGATTTATGGGAGGTGGTTTTTGCACCAACAGTTACAAAGAAAAAATTGTAATTGTGATCAGCCCTAAACCCACTCAGATCTTTCTTGCTGGTAATACGTATACAATTTGAGTATTTTATTGTATTAAGGACGACACATTTGAAATGTGATGACACATTTATCAGCACTGTCTTGTCTTGTCATCTTAGCTATGGTTTCGTGTGGAGTGCATGGCATTGTGCTGTGTTATTGATTAGCCTGTCTGCCACCGCGATTTCAAGCACCAGCCTAAATAACGGAGTATTTCTCTTGAGCAAGCTTCAAAGGCCTCAGTTTTTGATACACATTTTGTTACAAATTTGAAATCCGTTAACACGACATTGTTCAGTAGTAACATTCCGGTTTCAACCAGTTTTGAATATTTGAGAATTTTTACCATGATTCTTCTGTTGATTAATTGATGTTTCTTATTTTTACAGATTTTACTAATACGAGGGCGAACAGTAGTATACTAATGCATTAGTAGAAGGGCCGTAAAACTTGATTTGCCATTAGTTAATCTTCGCAAGCACGATCTCCGTGACCGGCTCTGTATATTAAGTACATATGCTAATCGATATTTTGTTTTAAAAGGGAGTTATTGCTGTGGCTTGTTACTACTACATTCACCGGTGAGGAACCCACAGTTAAATGGGGAGTTTTCAGCTTTCACATCAGAATACACGATTGAAGCATGGTGCCACTATCTTGTTGCCAAGTGCAGAACATTAGCAAGCTGGCAAATTTGATTGCTGTATACTAGGATATCACATGTTTGCATTGATCTTATTTAATTTTTCAAAAGTTGTGAAGAAAGAGTCGAATCACTTATATTACATTTGAAATCTAAATAAGGTATAAGCCATTCGATGTTATTCTTAAAGTCACGAACTGAGATAAAAGACAGTCTCCACTTTTTATCCCCACTTCATAACAATAGTAAGGTTTTATGGGCAATTTCTCTTTTAAAGTTGAAAATCTGATTAAAATTTCACCTGATCAGCCACAACCAGCCACGACGAGTTGTAGTCCTGAAAGATGGCCAGTTATAATGTTGTCAGTCTTGTGACTGGAAGAGGACTGCATTTCAAGTAACTTTCCCTAAGAAGCACTTTTAACAAATAAATGAGTTAGGTGATTACTGTACAGGCTTCAAACAGTTTTTCTTAAGACAATTCTGTTGATCAGATTTTATTCCTGCGTGTTATGCAATAATCATCTGGCCTTACTATCTTGGACACATGTTTAAAATTTCCGTTTCTACAGATTCATTGAGTAATTCACCTGCAATTACCTCTGCGATTTATTAGAGTTAATATCGGAAGTTCAGGACTTTTTAGAAACAGTGTATCGATTTAAGTTCTCAGTAATAGTTTTATTGATATCTGGAATATCACCAAATGTAGTTTTGTTTACGAAGCAGCTGATGCTTGAATGATCCATTTAAGAAGTGACAATTATTTTTTCTTCCTTATTCTCGCAATGTGCTTTGAAATTCATTTCTTCTATCCTTTCCTTTCCTAGATACCCCCCCCCCTCTTTTGTTCCCAGCATCGTATTATCTTTGACCAAAAGTTGCTTTACTCCAACGGTATTTACTGGTAATTGGATGTTGGAATTTAATGAAAAACAGTTATTCCACCTAGGGATTTAATTTTACTTAACAACAGTGGAAATAGATAGGACATTAAAAGAAAATATATTTGTTATTGGGCTATTTCTATATAACAAAGTCTGGGTTGTATGAAAACGATCCTTCGTAAACGGTTATATTTTCCCTTCCTACAGTCTTCGGTTTCGTTTTAGGTTAAAAGTGCTATGAGTCAGTTGCTAGATCAAGATTTGCAGCCATCAAATATGGAAAAGACGCTGTTGAACTGGTGCCGTTCATCAACACAAGGGTAAGACCTGTTATATAAAGTTTTTTGATCTCACAAATAGGAGCTTAACTCCAAAGTCGTACCTTGTCATCCAGTTGTCTTGTAACATAGTTAGTGACTCGGGCCGCTACGCTAATGTTTTACCCCCCCCTTATCTTTTCCATTCCCCATGCGTCTGTTCCTCCTGTTTCTTCCAGTCTCCTTCCTCTCGTTTTCCGTTCCTTCTCTCTGGATGTCTGTGTGTGTGTGTCTGTCTGTCTGTCTCTCTCTCTCTCTCTCTCTCTCTCTCTCTCTCTCTCTCTCTCTCTCTCTCTCTCTCTCTCTGTCTCTCTCTCTCTCTCTCTCTCTCTCTCTCTCTCTCTCTCTCTCTCTCTCTCTCTCTCTCTCTCTCTCTCTCTCTCTCTCTCTCTCTCTCTCTCTCTCTCTCTCTCTATCTCTCTTCTCTAAGCCGCTCTCTCTCTTTCTCCCCTCTCTCTCTTTCTCCCCTCTCTCTTCTTTCTTCTTTCCCTTTTTCCTTTACTCCCATCTTTCTTTTCTCCCTCTGCTTTTTTCTTCTCTTCTTTCTTCTCTTCTTCTTTCTTCCTTCTCTACCTCATTTTTACCTTTCTTTGCTCTGTTTCTTTTCTCTTTTTTCCTTCCTCGTTTCCCCCCTTTTCCCCACTCCTTCCCTTTTTTCTCCTTCCCTTTTCCCCTTCCCCAACTTACCCTCCTTTCCCACACTATTCTTTATTGTTTCCCACACTCATTTTTTACACTTTCACCCGTTTCTTCTTTTCTCCTATCATTTTTATTTTCGAATGTTAGGGTTTGATTGGTTTACTAGAAGAAATTATGCATTATTGATTTTTAATTCTTATTTTGCTACAATGCGATCAAGGAATCATTGGTTGTCTGGATTTTCGTCATGCTTATTTAATAATTTTTTTCTTCGTTTCTTGTAGATACAAAGATGTGAAAGTAACAAATTTTACAACCTCTTGGAGTGATGGACTTGCCTTTAACGCACTTATTCACAGACATCGGTGAGTTGTATTTTCAATGGAGAATTTTTAGTGAATTATATGCTTTCATATGCTCTTTTATCTGTGATAATAAAATAAAATATTTTCATATATTTTGTACCTTTATTTTAGTTGAAGTCCCTCCCCACCCTGCATTTATCGGTGTAAAGACAGAATGAGAAAATAAATGTCAGTCGGAATTTGTCAATAGGGAAAGTAAGAAGGAGGATTGAAGACAATGACGCCACGTTTTGTCATGGACTCTCGAAAACAATTGTTTGCAAAGACTCTTTGCCTACAAAGTAAAGGCGATAGAAGCTTGATGTGAATACTCGGGAATATTCCTTAGCGGAAGATAGAGCTTTCTTTGCCAAGTTACTCGTTACTTTTTTATCAAACAATTATCACTCATTTTTGGCTCATCATTAGATACGCAAAAACTCGCTTCTCTGCCAAGCAAGGCAATTAAAATATAGTCGTACTAGTCAAGATCTTGTGAAAGAGAAATTCCTTTAAGAAAAATTGAGAAATATAGTGTAGCTTGCCAAAACTTTATAAAACAAAATAGAACGTTTTGAAAATTTTTTAGAGTAGTAGAAGTCTTGAGTACAAGGCGAATACGTGTTGACAATTGCATTATATGACTCCATGACCTCATGGAGTCATCCATATTCTTGAGTTATTTTCAATCACCCTTTAGACATGGTGGGATGTGAAGGCAGAAGGTACTTTTTTAATTAGAAAATGTGACCTTTTCATATAATAACATTAAAAAAGGAGAAAAAAATTTCTTACGTACCATTGGCATTTGTGGCATTAAACTCGAAGAACTCATCCACTGTTAATTGCATAGTTTCTAGGCTAATTTCGTGTTTCCCATTTTTATTTTCAGACCAGGTTTGTTTGATTACAATTCTCTCCTTGGTCAGTCAGCTAAGGAAAACCTGGAACACGCTTTCCGGGTTGCAAGAGAACATCTTGGGATCCATCCACTACTCGATGCAGAAGGTACAAGTGCTGTCACAATTTTCTGCATTTTCAATAGCTATCTTGACGTACCCCATGTTTTAATAACATAAGTGTGGTTTCAAATGCCAACTATAGAGATTCATAATTGTATTTTGTGTAGGCATCATCAAGCCTATGTGCATAAAGTAGGTATATTATACTAATTATTGTGCTTACTGTTAGTTTTTAAGTGACGGGGTCTTGGGACACCACAATGGATTTCGTTCTTGGTGTAAGAGAATATTAAGTCTCCGATTCGTAGTAGCATTGAAAGAAAGTTGTTTCGAAGAAAAACATTCTGATAACTTTATAACTTAGCATTCCCCTTTATGCCCATCTCCCATATTAGCATTAAAACCGAAATAGACCCCCTGTTTAATTTATTAATGTCAAAAGAAAGTTATGGGTGTGGGGCCATATTAAGGGTAAAATAGTGTTGGATGCTACATACGATGATGATAAAAAATTAGGATAGAGAACTGTCACAGTGGGCTTCTTTGGATCCACGTAACTGTAAGGCACATAGTGTTGATAATTGCTTGTTTTCTATAGTTATATTTATTATTTTTGTATATTTTGACTAATTTATGACGAAATACAGCGTGCAGGTTTTATTGGTACTTTATTAATAACCATGGCATTTTTGTCTTAGTTTGCTTTGTAGGAACTCAGGAGGTTGAAAAAATGTTTTTTCTTGTACCTCGCGAGTCGAAAAGAAAAAGGCGCCGCGAGATAGTTTTTAGACTTGACATTTGAAGTTAAACCCGGTATATCTTCGTTTATCTTTGGTTATGCCAGGCATGAAAAATTGATGGCATTTTTGACGGGTGTACCAATGTGTTACCTTAATGCACCAGTCAGAATTCAAAATGATGTACCTTAAGTGTTGCGCCGGAATTGACTTTTTTTTAGTTGCATTTTCATCGCAGGGGTATTGCTTTCTTGAATATTTTGTAAATGTTCTAGAGAGTTGGCTGAGCCAATACCTGACCTTGTGTCGAAACAATGTCCACAAGATTCTCTTTGGATAGTCTTTGCTTGTTTTTGCTGTTGAAATACCCTGTTAGGACTGTTATGGCAAGCATTTTCCATCAAAACTGCTAGGTTCTGAAAGGCTTGGCTCACTACTTTGTTTCTACTCACTTTTGACCTAAGCAGGAAAGTCAAATCACCCTTTGCACAAAGTGTATATCTCTATCGCCCTTGGTTTTCCCTTGGTTCTACCGCTTGCTTGTACTCGAACAAGCTAGCCCAATATTTAGAAGTGGAATTTTACCTTATGTAGAGTGAAGCTGATTAAAAAAGACCGCAAGAATTAATAGAGAAACTGCAGTTTACTTATTCTTCTTTGCTGCTCTTTCTTTGCTGTTGTTTTATTGTTGGAGATTGATCGAATTTCTCAGTCCTGTTTAGCATTATCTTTTGTAAACAATATACGTTGTGGTAAACACTAATTACTTGAAATAAACGGAACAGTAATGGTGAGTTTGCCATTTTTGTTTACAGATGTTAATACAGATCACCCTGACAAAAAATCCATTATTATGTATGTGACCACATTATTTGAAGTTTTACCAAACCACAAAGATCTTGTTGTGGATGAAGTCTTCAGCGAAAGCTCGGATGTCGAAACCCAGGTAAGTTGGGTTACAGTCTTCAGTTATTTGTTTTGAATTTACATAGCATGATACTGTGCACTTTCAATTGTTAATTTTTAAATATATCGATAAGTTTTGTAACAGCATCAAGAAGTTTTTTGGAAAGTTAGGCTTTTTTGAGAAAAGTTGAATTTTCCGTTGATTAATAAGTGATCCAATGACTGGTGAAACGCGGGAAAGATGGTTTGGCTAACATGAAGAAGGCAGGCGTTTGGCTAGAACTTGGTGCCTTTAATGACAGTGGCTTAGTTTCTTGTTGTTTTTTTATTAGAACACAGTTAAACATTAAACATTAAACAGCATTAAACATTTTTTGTTACATATTTGAGCCACTAAAGTTATCACAAGATGATGATTATTCCTAACTGTGGAGCACTATTTTTAGTTTTTTTCAACACGAGAATTACATTTTTTACTGTTATGATCTTTAAAAACCAATTTAATAAAATGAAAGGTGAGTTTTTTTAAAACAATAACACAACCGTATTGGTAGCGAAAGCTTAATTCACGTAGTAGTTGAAAAATTGTTTCTTTGGACAGACACCAAGATACTACTAAGCTAAAAGTGGATCAATATTAACTTAACTTGATGACAATTCGAATGCAGCGATACGTTACGTTCAACAAAACAAATTAAACGTTCACTGGGAAGCCTTACGGAACGGTTGTTATAGTGAAATATGTTGGTGCTGAACATTGAAGGGAAAGGTAAACTAAAACATTGATTATTGCAGGGGGAGTTAATTAGAAGATACATAAATTCTGATGGTAAAACTAGATGCAAAAACCCCCAAACCAAAACAATTTGAAAGCAATTGATAAGTTTCTTTGTACCCGTAAATTATTTCCCGTCCAGGGTAAGAAAATAACCTTAGTACCAAAGCGAGTAAGTAGCCCAAGCGTACCTAAAGGTAAGGACGAGAATATGATGAAGTTGAATGAGGAATGCTATGTTAATGGTTTTGCCCCAGTGACAGAAGTGGATCAAAATCCATCTGATTCTATGATCATCGTAAGTATCCTTATTGTGATTTTTGATTAATTGAAGGTTATTAAACTACGATAGGTATGGTTACTCCAGACGATTTAAAGTAGTTATAAAGTTACATATTGTCTTTTATAATTGAGGGGTAAATTTACCCAGCTGTTGTTGGCGCTTTTAAATATTTTGATCGATATAGTTAGCGTTAGTGCTAGATTGTAGATATGGAAAGATGAATTACAGGAATGAATGAATTTCTAGTAATTATAGTGAAAAAGTTGATACAGCAGGTAATTCTCTGTTCGTCGTCATACTTCTAATTTTATTTGACCCTAACAGGCGATCTTTNCTGATTCTAAGATCATCGTAAGTATCCTTATTGTGATTTTTGATTAATTGAAGGTTATTAAACTACGATAGGTATGGTTACTCCAGACGATTTAAAGTAGTTATAAAGTTACATATTGTCTTTTATAATTGAGGGGTAAATTTACCCAGCCGTTGTTGGCGCTTTTAAATATTTTGATCGATATAGTTAGCGTTAGTGCTAGATTGTAGATATGGAAAGATGAATTACAGGAATGAATGAATTTCTAGTAATTATAGTGAAAAAGTTGATACAGCAGGTAATTCTCTGTTCGTCGTCATACTTCTAATTTTATTTGACCCTAACAGGCGATCTTTCTTTAAGCTTAAAATGCAATTTATTGAATATAGTTTGGTTTTTGGTTCTGATTTGTATTCGAAGGTGACATCTTGATTTAGTTATTTTTACATAAATCTGTTGTCGAAAGTCAAATTAATCGGTAGCTTTTTAAAGAAAGCCTTTGTTTTGTGGTAAAGTGAATTTCTATCAAATAATCGTTATGACAGTGTTGCACTGGATTCGTTTTTCAAAAGAGTTTTAACTCGTCTTTGTGTTCCTGTTGACATTTGTTAGACGGCTTCAATAAAATTGGAATTTTTGTGGTTGCGTATACCATTCTTATCAATTTAATCATTGATATTTCTGAACTAGAACACGCACTTTATTGCGCATGTGTTTTGTGGTTATCAGCCATCGAGTTTTTTATGAAGTAGGGTGGTAAAATAGGAAGGTTGGCCAGCACCTATGGTAGGGTATGAGGACAGTCAAGTTCAGTTGGGAACTTAAAGAATCAGAAATATAAAAAAGTAAAGTTTGGTTTTAGGTATGACGTGGAATATGATTTTGGACATGTGTTGGCTAATTTTGGACATCCATAGGCTAATTTTAGACATGTATTGGCTATTATTTTTTGTGCTTTGAATTTGAATTAATCCATTAAGTGTCTTTTACCGTTGTGGGCTACCGATATCCAGCAGCTGAATATTTTTATCATCTCACAGCAGCACGTAATGTACAATAGACAAAGAAATTATCGGGATAAATTTTGTTCCAGCCCCTGTTATATTTGAACTTAGTTTTTCCCAATGATTCATCCCATAGTGCCTTCCACATGGTTTTTCGTTGAGATTGAGAAGATGAAATATTTTCATCTGGTATGGACAGGAAACTCTGTCTTGACTTCAGTCGAGTTAGAGGTGGACCATGGTTATGCAACGGGTGACACTCATCGGTGATTTGTATTAAACGTTTTCGATTTGAGGCGGATGTCCTCACATGTGGTGGGGCTATGCCTGACAGAACATACAGAGTATGGACTGGTGTGGATCGTACTGGCCCTGTAATTATTCTACAAGTGTTATTGAGTGAAAAATCCACATGCTTACCATGTGTTGACCTTTCCCAGGTGGAGCATGCATACTCGCCGACTGAAAAGCATAAGGCAAGAGCAGTGGTGCCCGATGTTAATGGGTTGGCTCCTCACTTAGAGGTTGCCAACTTGCGCAACAGGTTATTCCTTGTGGCAATCTTTGCCTTAGCATTAGAGCAGTGCGATTTGAAAGAGAGTGTTTGATCCAGAGTGACGCCCAAATATTTAGGATATGGATGGTGCTCCAGTGGTTGTTGGTTCCACGAAATATTGAGAGTGCGCTTTGTCTCTTGATTTTTCAGGTGAAAAGCACAAACTTAGGTTTTAGCTGGGTTTCTCTTTAAGCTGTTGAACTTGTAATAAGCAGTGAGCTGGTTCAGGGGTTCTCGAGGGTGTTTTCGATCTTAGTGAAGGACCGTTGTTGAGTTGTTATACAGGTGTCATCTGCATAGATAAAGCCCATGCATTCACTTGGCAATGGAAAATCATTTGTGTAGATATTAAAGAGAAGAGGTGATAAAACAATTAAGTGCGAAGATCGTAATGAAATGGCATACAACTAAACCAAATGCATACGACAAACCGTTGTGATTTAAATTTTCCCCACAGCAACTCCAAGCCATCCTGTCACTGCAGGCATGGATGAGTTCATTACAGCTCAGACTGTTGTTCGAATGCTAATTGTTTAGAGACTGTGAAAATGTCTTTCTTTGTCTTCCTCTGGCTCTCCTGCCCTTGATCTTTCCTACCAAAGCAAGGCGTTCCAGGTTAGGATGTCTCATAATGTGCCCGAGGAATTGAATCTGTCTTTGCCGTATTGATGAGTTATCTTTTGGTGTTGGCCAGGGCAAGGACTTCCTTGTTTTGTAAATGGAAAAGGAAATAACAACCTTCACCATTTATTTGTTTCACGAAAGAGTTATTTTTGAATTAGCCATTTGATTCTGATGTTTTATCGTTGGTACCTTTTAGGTCACCGAGTATTCTCAGTCAAGAAAACAAACCTTTTACCTAATTAAATTCTGTTTATTTTAGGCTCGTCCCATAAGCCCAACTGCAAGTTCAGTTTCTACCCTTTCGGAATGGGAAATGAAATAACAACCTTCACCATTTATTTGTTTCACGAAAGAGTTATTTTTGAATTAGCCATTTGATTCTGATGTTTTATCGTTGGTACCTTTTAGGTCACCGAGTATTCTCAGTCAAGAAAACAAACATTTTACCTAATTATATTCTGTTTATTTTAGGCTCGTCCCATAAGCCCAACTGCAAGTTCAGTTTCTACCCTTTCGGAATGGGAGGACTATAATGAGACTTTGACACAAGTACTGACATGGCTCTTACAGGCAGAGAACCAATTAAAACAAGCAGAACAACTATCCGCTCAAGTGGATGTAGTCAAGGAACAGTTTCGCGAACACGAGGTATGTTTTATTGATCTTATTTCACAGTAAGAATTTGGGAAGTCCGAAGTACCTTTTCAGTGATGCTACTGTTGAAGCAAAAGGACAGAAAGATATAATGGGAAGTAACATTTCCCCAATCTATCACTGTTACTTTTGATCGGCTATTCCCAATAATCCCCCACCCTCCTTCCTGTATTATTGTGCTTCTTTCTTTGACTGCCTTTCCTGACTTTCTTTGGCAACCATTAACAACAATCAGGCTAACTGGCTTTCCTAAAACCCTTTTTTCCAAACCTTTTTACCCACAATTTTACCCCACTTGGTTTTTTTTGTCACTCTCTTTGGAAAAGATTTGGTTGTAGCACTAACATTTTAAATGGACATGGTGCGCCGTAGTTATTATTAACACTTATAGTTTACAACAATTGGCACAAAAAGTGGCTTTCCTTTCATCTGAGGGACCACATGAATTAATAGGATTAGCGTTATTTCAAAGACGAGGAATAAGATATTATGGCAGCTGTAACTATACTGACCTTGAATATGAGGGAAAATGACTGTGATGTCAGTGGAAAAGAGAATATAAAGGTAAGGGTATGATCTTTCATAATTATGGATTTGCGAAAGAAGGTTATCATTAAGACGTTTGGATTGTGGATTTTGAACGCCCCACAATTAATATATATATATATATATATATATATATACTCAATCTGCAGACAGTACTGTTTCGCCCTTTGTGGGCTCATCAGTGCAGCACAGAGCTTCTGAGACAACTATATATATAAATATATATATATATATATAACACTGGTGCTAGATGTGTTTTGTTATTGTAAATATGCAATATATTAATACATAAAAGATGTAAAAGGGATGGTATGTGTAAAGGTAAAAAGAATAAAAACTAAACAGACGATGGGAGATTACAAGGTTTTGCGATGGTAATTACACAATCACTATTTTTTATAATAGCAGACCAGTCGTGGGAATATGCAGTGTTTGAAATGTCCGTGTATGTCATGAACACGTGTTTTTCATCCTGGAAACAAAAAAAGGGGAGATTTGGATACAGCTTAAAATTAAATTCACAGTCTAAAGGTGCTTGAAATGCCAGGTCATATTGTGGAAAAGAAGAAGAGAGAAGCAAACAGGAACTTTGTCAGCAAAAGGGTTGGAAACACTGCTAAATGCTCGCAGCATGTGACGAGATTTGTCAAAGTTTACACAGTTAACTTTCGAGTTTGGAAGGATTTAGGGTTTTCCGCGCATTCATCAAGCCTTTGATCTGAAAAACATTTGACCGAGAGTCCCGGATTATTGCCCACACTTTATATTTTTAATTGAATTTAGTGCTCCTAATTGATGTATGACGGTATTTTTTCTAGTTCAAACACGGAGACAATCATACTTTTGTATGTTCATGTTGTAGGAATTTATGATGGTTCTCACATCACATCAGTCAAGCGTGGGAAGTGTACTTGAGTTCGGAAGCCAATTGATCAATGAAGGAATCGTAACTGGTAAAGAAGAACGTGAAATTCGCGAACAGATGACGGTGCTGAGTGACAGATGGGAAAACCTCCGTGTTAATGCCATGGAAAGACAAAGCCAGTACGAATTTTCAACTTAACATTTTCCTATTAAAATATTTCATTTTGACAGATAGAAGAAGAAATCGAGGAAGAAAATTTTTACGATTACATACTAAATATATTATTTGGGGGTATAAAATTGTAAAACATTTTCCGGATTAAATTTTGACGCTTAAATATGAAAATTATTAGTTTAATAGGAATATTGGCTAGCGGTTTTTGTAAAATCCTTGATTTTGCAATAACATATAAAGATCATAAATTGCTCTTTAACTGATTTAAAGAAAAACGAAAATTGTCATCGATTTTCTTTGCTTATTACTCAATACCGGGAGTTAAGTTAGACTAGAAGAAATTTTTGAAATAAAATTTGAATGATAAAAAAAACAGACAAAGGGTTTTGGGCGGATTATTGTTTTAGCACAAGTGTACTTCTCTTGTTTAGCTTTATTTTAACTACTGGATATAGATTTAGCATTTATTGCTATTATTATTATTATTACAATTTGTTGCTGTTATTATTTCTCTTTCTGGCCCATAAGAATTGACCGAGTTTTTTCCCTCATTTTTTTGTTTCTTGAAGCTCTATCAGTGGCAATTTTGGAAATTGGACATTTTATTTAGTCAGTGAAGTCCAATCCTTAACCATTTTGCTACTTTAAAGATACAATAATCATGAGGCTATGACTTGCTCTACTGGCCCAAACCAACCTAACAGTTTTAATTAAGATCTGAAAAGGTGTATATTTCATCGTAAAATAATAATATTTACACCAAAAATTATGTAAAGGGAGCATAACAACAGTATACAAATTACACGAAATATTATTTAGTAATAAATGACATTTACAACATCAGAAAGATGTAAATTACAAATATCGCTGTACAGAGCACAGAACACCGAAAACGGCAGTATCCAGGTCAATTGTACGCTTTAACTGACCTTGCAACGAAGAAGTTTAAAAGATTGTCGACTTAATTCTGGATAAAAGATTTGCTTTTTATATCGAAGGATACTGCTCTCTATATTGCACCACTATGTAAAAGGTACCTTTTAGCTAACTCTTATGTGAAACGTAGTACACGAAACTGATTCCGTTGCAGTATATGACATTATTGTGAGTACTTGTAAGACAAAGGTGAAATGCTAGCAAGTGATTGAGCATTTATTCTGTAATTTAATCTTGGGAGTTAATGAAAATACTCAAAACGTTCTGAAAGTCAATTGTACTCCAAAGGACTGCATGGTATTATTTGTTTAACGGTGGTTTTAGTTGATGGAATTAGTAAGCTTAAATCGATTAGTAATTCCTCGGCATGCAGTATGGGTTGGTGTTCCTTTCTCCCTCCCCTTTGACCCACATTAAGTCATCGAATGCCAGCTTTTTGATCGCAGACATTTAGGATTATTGTTTTTCTTTTTTCTTAGACTCCATCAGGCATTAATGCAGCTTCAACAAGGGCAACTTGCTACTTTGGCGGAGTGGTTAGACAAAGCAGAAGCACGGATGGAAGGCGCTCGCCCAATCGGATCAGATATCGAAGCAATCAAAGAGCAAGTTGAAGAACACAAGGTAAACAGCTGTCTTTTTTCAAAATAACGATAACAATATTTTTTGTAACGCCTGGGATCAAGCTTGTTTCGACGTATTTGTTCCATAATTTCGTAGCAGTCTGTGGACGCACTCGCCTAGTTACTGATATGTGTTTGGTAGTAATAAGTATTTACGGATTTGTTCTTGCGTTGTGTAGCTTCCATCTACCCCTCTTCCCTCAAGCTTACTTACTGATTTGTATATTTATTTATTAAACATTTATGTTTCCTTGCAACAGTAGTTGCTTTTTGAATTTGGCCGCACAGACGTATCAATCGGACTTGAGCATGTCTGATGCCATATATGTTGTGCCCGCATACGTGATCAAGTGTATGTGTATTTTTTCTGCACAGCACTTCCTGTTTGGTAATGCTTCCTTGTGCACAGTCTTTTCTTTTCGTGTATTTAGTATCGAGGCATTTGTTTCAGCATCGTTGAAT
Organism: Morbakka virulenta; assembly: GCA_003991215.1. NCBI lineage: Eukaryota > Metazoa > Cnidaria > Cubozoa > Carybdeida > Carukiidae > Morbakka > Morbakka virulenta. The sequence goes on from RDPX01000075.1 coordinate 2,786,249, forward strand.
TAGTAGTACATACCGCCTTGTCAAGCATGCACCATCTAAGCTACCATAAAACGTTTCTCCCACGTACCATACTTGTTTTAAAAATGTCCTTGGATTCTCAAATGGATTCCTTAGCAATTCGTACTTGGCACAAATATTTGGTAACATGGTGCCAATATTTGGTGTCAACTCCCCCAAACCGGAAGAAAGTGTGGCGATTTTTGTACTTTTGCCGTGTTGTTATCTATTCTGGAGTATTGAACTATTTTATTTCAAACCATTCATTATTGAGGTGATTCGCATTACTGTTGATTGTTTTTACCACCAAATATATCAGGTCGTTATCGCCATTATCAGCCTTTCATAAGTATTTTGATCGTCATCATCGTCACCATTGTCACCACCATCACCACGACCATTATCATCATCATTTTCATCATCATCATCATCATCATCATCATCATCATCATCATCATCATCATCATCATCATCATCATCATCATCATCATCATCATCATCATCATCATCATCATCATCATCATCATCATCATCATCATCATCATCAACAACAACAACAGCTTCTTAATTCCAGTGATCATTATTAGCATAATTGCTATCATGAGTCATCTTCAATCATGATGTCGTAAGAGCCAGGTATCCTAATTGTTTTCACAGTTTAGTAACCTTTTGGTCTCTGACGCCATTTTCTCTTCCAAAGAGATTTTATTGGTATATACTATGAACCAGTTTTTTGTTTTGTTTATTTGTTTAGAAATTTCAAGAGGATCTGGAAGCACAACAGCAGCATGTTAACTCGCTCAGTCATATGGTTGTAGTAGTTGACGAGGGTGACAANTCATCGTCACCATTGTCACCACCATCACCACGACCATTATCATCATCATTTTCATCATCATCATCATCATCATCATCATCATCATCATTTTCATCATCATCATCATCATCATCATCATCATCATCATCATCATCATCATCATTATCATCATCATCATCATCATCATCATCATCATCATCATCAACAACAACAACAGCTTCTTAATTCCAGTGATCATTATTAGCATAATTGCTATCATGAGTCATCTTCAATCATGATGTCGTAAGAGCCAGGTATCCTAATTGTTTTCACAGTTTAGTAACCTTTTGGTCTCTGACGCCATTTTCTCTTCCAAAGAGATTTTATTGGTATATACTATGAACCAGTTTTTTGTTTTGTTTATTTGTTTAGAAATTTCAAGAGGATCTGGAAGCACAACAGCAGCATGTTAACTCGCTCAGTCATATGGTTGTAGTAGTTGACGAGGGTGACAACGAGAATGCAACAGCAGATCTGGAAGAGCAGCTAGCGCTCCTCGGCGAAAGATGGTCGGCAGTTTGCAAATGGACAGAACAAAGGTAATGATAATAACTAATTATTGGTCATGTCTTTTGCCATTTGCAGAAATTTACCTTTTTCTCTTTTTATACACCTGACGAAGTATAGAATGTCGAAGAGTAATATTTTGGAATAAAAAATCCCAGAAGCTTTTTTATTTTTGCATTAGGTTCACGTAAGGACGAAAGATGACAAATAATCTTCTACCAATGGTACTATTAAAAGAAGATACCAATGGTACAGATTCCATTTCTCGTTTCAGCTGCGACCTCCGCTGGACCTCTTGCGCATTGCCTTTTAAAATCGTAAAAATGAAAAGGTACAATACATTCCTAAAATGTTAGATGGTTTTGAAAGGTAATAAAATATACACTACTATCCTCTGTCGTTGGTAGTTAGCACACTGTTCTTCATTTTGGGTTGAACTGCGCCGAGTACGCCGAGTACGTAGTATTAAATTGTGCATGCTACCTGTTCACGAATGCATCAGACAACAGGAGTTTTTGCAACTCTGATGATCGTTACGTTTTTCTTCTGTTAAGCTAAGGTAGCGGTGTTATCCCTGCCCAGGTTTCAGATGGCTATGTGTCGATATGCTCCGCTGAAAGACTGGTGTGACCTTGGAGGCCAGCGTCAGCATTCCTGAGGTAGCCCAAAAATGTGGATTAAAATGAATGTTTTAAAGGCGAGAAGACTAAAATGGTTTGGATGTGGACAGGGAAAAGAGGAGGATAAAGTACTGGGTATCATATATTTTTAAAGGTTGGTCGGCCGATGTCCATATGGTAGAAGAAGGGATTGCTAAAGACGGTTCAAGAAGATCTGAAAGCACTAAGAGTTAGTGTATCTTTTGCTTGATCACCAAGACTTAAAGAAGCTCGCCGGCCACCTAATTTTTTTCTGTCGAGAACACTTGACTTTAAAAGCATAAGTAAGAAGTAGCTACTATTTAACGATGCGCAGACCTTCTTTTGATTTTTTGCTACCACTTTCGATGGTATGTGGTATANATCTGAAAGCACTAAGAGTTAGTGTATCTTTTGCTTGATCACCAAGACTTAAAGAAGCTCGCCGGCCACCTAATTTTTTTCTGTCGAGAACACTTGACTTTAAAAGCATAAGTAAGAAGTAGCTACTATTTAACGATGCGCAGACCTTCTTTTGATTTTTTGCTACCACTTTCGATGGTATGTGGTATATAAAGTCTTACCTCGTTTGTTTTTAAAGCATCAACAAGTGGAAACAACAATATTTAACTTACAGTGCTTTCGTTTTGATTCAATCTACCACTTGGTAATTGTCAACAAAGATGTACGAATGGTTTGGTAAAATATCCATTATGTTACATGGCATTGGCCGTAGCGTAATGTCACATTTTAGTTACACAGCACAATGAATGCTTCTTTTTGTTACAAATTAGATTTTGATGAAAAATAGGAACTGACTGACTTTGTATCCTTAACATCTGTGCTTCTGGGATAGATTTTGCTGAGGGACGGAACTTAATCATCACTTTGGGGTCAAGGTGAAAGCATGTATGTTCACCCCATACTTGTCTGATTATCCACGTAGCAGACCATTCCTCTTTTTAATCTGCCTAGACACCAAACTACTGTAAACTGTAAACTTGTATAGACAGGAGGATTATTATATTGTTATCGAATACTGGTTTAAATGTTGCATCTATTAATTTGTTAATTTTTTTTATTGTAGTAGTTAAATACAATTTCCATGATTTCTTTCTAAATATTTCCATCAGTACTGTAGCAGGTACTACGACTTCGACACATTCAGAATACATTCGTCTTAGGGACACTATAACATAAAATTTTTCAATAATAATAATAATAATAATAATAATAATAATAATAATAATAATAATAATAATAATAGCACTTGGCCTAATAAAGAAAGGTACTGATACATTTCTGCAACAAATACCTGGAAACCCAAAACT
>RDPX01000750.1:6093-32288 GCA_003991215.1 Morbakka virulenta
ATAACCATCATCTTTATTGAGTGGTGAAATCACTAAACCATTAATTGTTATCGGATCACCATCAATGACTTTACCTTTTTGTATGTGTAGAACATAACATTTATCAGCTCCGAATTTCATTCCCATATCATTTGAAATTGTGGTAATAATATTGAACTGTTGTTTTAAATGTTTATAGGTCGTTGAGAATAGTTTGAAATAATCCACAAAGAAAATATGGGTGTGTTGATGGTTTCGTATTTTCCCGTAAGTGTAAACTTTGGTGAACAGGAGCACATGTAATAATAGATTTAACGATAGAACGATAGAATGACTGATAGGCTGTCTCCTGTGTGGATTCCTTTAGAAATTTTAATGAACTCCCTGATGATTTACTTGTTAATTCCATGAAGGTGAAGTTTCGTAAACCATGAATTAGTAAGATTTTTAATAGCAATTATCAGGTGGTCAGGCACTTTTGCAAGTTTCAACACCTGAAGTAGCCATGAATGTGGAAAGGAGTCAAAAGCTTTCTTATAGTGTAAATATACAATTTATAGGTTCCTTCTTAATAATTTTATACACCCTTTTTACCAGCAACCTGTTCTTTCGTGATCACACTCTTTCTGCTAACATGAGCGATTAGAAAATAATTTATGCATGTCGTATACAGTTTACATTGGATATTCAGGCAGGCTATTGGACGATGATTTTTTGGTACATGTATCTCCTCTCTCTTTTGTAGCAGTTATTGTAAAGGGCGGTGATTTTGGAAAGAGTAGTAAGTTACCTTATCGATTTAGGCTAATGATTATTNCAACACCTGAAGTAGCCATGAATGTGGAAAGGAGTCAAAAGCTTTCTTATAGTGTAAATATACAATTTATAGGTTCCTTCTTAATAATTTTATACACCCTTTTTACCAGCAACCTGTTCTTTCGTGATCACACTCTTTCTGCTAACATGAGCGATTAGAAAATAATTTATGCATGTCGTATACAGTTTACATTGGATATTCAGGCAGGCTATTGGACGATGATTTTTTGGTACATGTATCTCCTCTCTCTTTTGTAGCAGTTATTGTAAAGGGCGGTGATTTTGGAAAGAGTAGTAATTTACCTTATCGATTTAGGCTAATGATTATTGAGGGAAATAGAAAAGCCCTTGTGACTTGTAATGGGGCGGAACAAACGTGACACGTCATGTCTGCAGACGACACCTCATTATCAGAGCAGACACTTCAATATCAGATGTGACATGTGTTTAAGATTAGCGAACGAAAGGAAAAGAGAAGATTTTTTGAATGAACCGTGATGGAAATAAATAGTTTGTGTATTCCTCAGTTTATGAAAATATATTTTGATTAAAGGACATATGTGAAGTCTCTGTCTTTCAGACCTAAAATTTCTTCACAACAGTGTGGACATTACTGAGCTATTGAGGTAGTGTTTATCATCATGGACGAGGTTATTGAAATGGTATGTTAATATATCTAATCTAAAACCTGTCAAGTTTCTCCACCAAAATGGGGTTATTTTGTAGTCCTGTATTTCTAGGCAGTTTGACTTATGCCAACATGTTGGAGTTAGAAGCTTTAGAGGGGGTAGGGAAAGATGGATCGCAGGTATCATTGTGGAAATTACAGGTCCACTTTCTTATCTTGTCAGAATGCCAGGAAATAACAGAAAGTATGTTCATGTTGTTTACATCATTCCAGATGAGTCAGCTAGAGAACATTTACCTAGCATAGTTGAACCTCAAATTGTAAAAAAGTTCAGATGTTGAACCTGGACAGGAGCAAGTAGTTCCAGCAGTTCCAAGCAATCAGCCTGTAGAAGTTAACCCACCTAGAGCAATAAATATTACTAGGTCAGGTTGAGCAGTTAAAGTTCCTTTAAAGATAAATTGGTAACTTGTTTGTCTTTTTTAATTATGCATTTTGTGATCTTTGATCTAGGAGGGAGAAATGTTGTAGATTACATCAGGAAATGTTTATTAATGATTCTGAGTCAATCTTAAGTACATCCGTGGGTTGTTCCTCTTTCCGTTACTATGATCTTGACGTGCAAGAATTAGTTCCGTTTATGTGTCATATATAATCCCTGCAAATAATTTAAAAATCAATTGATTCGTTGGTTGGCTAGTAGTAGTAAGAAACGATGGTTCAAATATACATGTTTCCTTTATTCTTTTCACTGGAATTTTTATGCGCTGCATTTCCTCCAGGCAAGGATATAGCATCAGCTTTGCCAATGACACAAGTAGATTACTTAGTTTGACAGTGATCTGATTGTAAATATAATGCCTGGGAAAGCGAAATCGATGGTTTTTGCAACCAGACAAACTTAATCCTGTCTAGAGATTACTTGAAGATGCAATACAAGCCCGTCACCATTTGCCAACATCATGATAAAAATCGGACTATTCTATAACAAGCATAATCATTTTTTAAAACTTCGATCGTGTTTACGAAAAGACATTTGAAATACTAGATCTATTGTAAATGCAGAAATTTCTATTTTCGTCCGAGTCCCAAGACAAGATTTCCAGGTACATTGTTGCTCTAAGCGCGAAAAAAATATATCTGAATGATGAATTCAGCTATAATGTTGTAAATTTCTTTCTGAGAGGTCAATTCATAAACACCATTCTAGAAATAATTTCCATCCTATAGGTTTTCCAAAAATCAAACTTCTGCTCACCAAAAATCCTGCCTTTACTTCAATGTGTATAAACGATTTCAACGAATTCCCAATTAAACTGTGGAAAACTAAAAGTAACACACACCGTAGGATACTTGTAAATGACCATTACAAATAAACTTACTAACTTTTCTTTTGATGTTAATTACAAAGTAACAAGTCGCCATTGCTTTTAATTGCAATTTTACATCCTTTGACATTTTAGTTCAGATTTTATACCTGTGTTTAATTAAATGTCATTGTAATCCACAAGACAGATATCAGTAGCAATATAATTAACACTGAAATGCTCACCCTGAATAAATATTTATTATAAATATTATTATGGCAAATTTATTTATTCACAGAGATCAAGATGTTAATAAGTCTTGGTAAGTAAAGAGGTAACAATCAGTTACAAGATGATAAAGGATACACCCTACCATATCTAGAAACTCGCCCAGAAAATGTATTTCTTAAAATCCTTGCTGTTCCTAAAAGTACTGTCTTTTGTCTCACTTGTAACTTTACATCAATTCTAATCTTTTCCATGTACCTTTTGAAGCAATGTGATATGGATGCTGGTGCACAAATCTCAAGAGGGGTTATTGTAACTTTTTTCATTTTCCACAATCTTCCTTTATTTATTCATACTTCACCATCTTTTCTTGTATTTTTGTCCTTAATATAACAATCACCGGGAATACCCAATTACCTTTACTTCCTTCTATTTCTTGTCAACTATATTAATGTCTGACCTTCATCCTTAAATAATCCACTCACACTCTCGCGATTCTCTGCAACTTCTTCTGGATTCTGTTCATACCATTCTGTGTTAATACTTTGTCACGTGGCCTTCTATAATATCTTTGTGCAAGTTGTGCAACTGCTTACCAAAATGACTATTTATTTTTTGCTTTTTACCACACATTTTGAATTACTCTGTATGTTAGTCCAGAGACTGTACCTGTATACTACTCACTCCGGCTCCCTTGCACCTTTTCTGTCCCCCCCCCCCTTCCTTAACCGCGACCAAATTTTTTACTAGTCAATTCCGTCTACATTCCTAGTAAGCTGCAAGTGTTTTACTTCCATTGTTTTTGGGAAGTCCCTTTTTATTTTATTTACGCTTTCGTTTGGTCTTATGCATTAGCAGTATTTGATGTCCCAAGATCTCTTACTTTTGACATGATGTTATCTGTGGTACGCTTGATATGCCAAGCTAATCTGTTTACGTCCGTTTTCTGACAATTCTCACAGCTTTTCAACCCCTACCGCCTTTTCATTACCAATATAAATTGCTGCTATATTATGACAAGGGTAAAGATATAGAGGTAAGAGCTTTATCATGTCATAAGTCGTAGGTTTTTTCCGAGCTACGTATCGATAGATACTTCTCCCATCGTCAGGCTACTGAAAGGAATATTTGGTAGTGCGGACGTACGTGTAGACAGGGCTCGAGTTGTTTCGGAAAGTGGCGCCACACAAATGTTGTGCTTGTTGTGTTTCTTTCTTTAGTGCTGGAAGCCATATTTCTGGAAGGGTGTAAGATATACTGTTGATGTGATTGCTGCATTGCAGGGAATGGATTGTTTCTTTTATTTTTCTTGTTGTTGTGTTGATTTCCTTGTCCAGAATTCTTCTATTTTTGCCAGTCAACGGTTTGATTCTGTGTCCAGCAGTGTTCGGCCATTTCATGATGTTTGTTGTCATCTTTCTGAACAGCTTGTTTGTGTTCTTTCTCTCTTTGACCCAAGGAACGCTTTGATTTGTTTGTCGACTGGTAAGATGGAGATCGAATTTTTGTTCTTTAGGGTTTTGATGGAACATCGTTCCCTTTTCGTGATGTTGTCAATGGGTACTTTGGAGGGTTGAAGGGCGAGGCTTCTTTTTGCTCTAATTGTGTCTACCAGCAGACAAAGGGCGTGCAACTGTCATCCTTAACAAAGCTGAATGAATCCAGAAGTGCCAGGGGCATTTCAACAATGGACCATATACTATGGTTAAGCGCAGCCCAATGAACTCAGTCAAGATCAAAGTCAGCAAAGCACTAATTACGTTACAGAAAAACTATCCCTTTGATAACTGCCTCTTACTTACTTATCCTCTTCTAGCCATGTGCGGCTCATAAGGCTTGACAGCACCCTCCGCCAGCTCTCTCTCTCTCTCTCTCTCTCTCTGTCTTTGGCTACGTTCTTAACTTCGTTCCATGTTTGCTATTCCAGCTCATTTCTTTCTGCTTCCGCACTCCTCCGCCATGTTGGTCGCGAGCGTCCTCTTTTTCTTTTTCCTCTGGTGTCCATGTTAGGGCTACTATACAGTTATCATTTTGTAATTTGCTCAGAGTATATCCAATCCATCTCTATCTCCTACACTTTATGAGCTCTCCTACTGGATTGGTCTTCGTCCTAAGGTAGAGTTCGTTGTTTGTGATTTTTATGGACCAGAAGATACGGAGAATCCTTTTGCTCTGAAATATTTCCAATCTTGTGATATCATTTCCATTTAATTTCTACATCTCTCCTCCATAGAGTAGCACGGACATTATGTTGCTGTTATACACTCGAGTCTTGGTCTTACTACTGTATTGGTTTGACCTCCAGAGTGGGTTAAGCATGGCAAACGCATTTTTTGCTAGACTCAGCCTATGTGTGATATCCTCAGTGGATCCTCCTGTTTTCTTTATTATGGTACCGAGGTATGTGAAGGTGTCCACGTCTTCAATACTTCTGCTCTTCATATTGATTGGGCGGTTTTCCTTNCCTAAGGTAGAGTTCGTTGTTTGTGATTTTTATGGACCAGAAGATACGGAGAATCCTTTTGCTCTGAAATATTTCCAATCTTGTGATATCATTTCCATTTAATTTCTACATCTCTCCTCCATAGAGTAGCACGGACATTATGTTGCTGTTATACACTCGAGTCTTGGTCTTACTACTGTATTGGTTTGACCTCCAGAGTGGGTTAAGCATGGCAAACGCATTTTTTGCTAGACTCAGCCTATGTGTGATATCCTCAGTGGATCCTCCTGTTTTGTTTATTATGGTACCGAGGTATGTGAAGGTGTCCACGTCTTCAATACTTCTGCTCTTGATCTTGATTGGGCGGTTTTCCTTGTTATTAAGCCTCAACACCTTGGTCTTGCTTGTGTTGATTTTGAGACCGACGATTTCAGCGTATTTACATAGCTTTTCAGTTTTTTCTGCATATGTTGGTGCTTGCTGAATAGGAGGGCGATATTGTCTGCATGGTCTAAGTCTTCAAGCTGGGTGGTAAACTTCCATCTTATCCCTGTTTTCTTTGCCGTTGTTGCTTTCCTCATGATAATTGCTGCCTGCTCATTTCTTTCACTTTCTCGAACATGTTTAGTAATCTCTTGTATGTGATCTTGCTTCCAGCTTTTAACAGTTTTTCTTCTGCTCCTTTCTTGATTCTTTCTAAAACAACTCTGCAGAAGACTTTCCCAGGTATGGGGAGCAGGAAGATTCCTCTACTATTATTTCCTTATTTAGATCTAAATCCAGCTGGCGAGAAAATTTAGCTGATTCTTTAAGAACTGAATGTAACTTTTTAAAATTTTCATGTACGTTAACTAGTTGCAGCATCCAGTCATCGGTTTTATCCAGATATTCAGAGAGGCCGATAGTAGTTGTCTTATATGACAATTCAAGTTGTATCATGCCCCTACCTCCTTTACTTTTGGGGATGTAAAGACGACCAACATCAGATTTAGGGTGATGCATTCTATGGCAGGTGAATTGCTTTCTAATTTTTTGTCGAGATTTCTCAATTCGCTAAGATTCCAATTAATGGCGTTAAAACTGTAATTTACCACTTGTACTGCAAGAGAGTTGATAGCGGTAATTTTGTTTTGAGAATTAAGTTCAGATTTCATTATTAATCTCACCCTATGTAGACATCCTTTTCTGATTTTTTCTTTCATCTTGGAATGCTATATGCCATCTCCTTCATTAACGCCTAAATACTTATATGTTTCCTCCTGTTCTAATTCCTTGATTACTAACTCATCATCTAACACAATGTTGTCTGTACTTTCCAACTGTCCACGCTTAAAAGTAGCTTTAGCGCACTTATCCAAACCAAATGCCATACCAATATCATCGCTAAATGCCTTTACTGTTTTCAGCAGTCCTTCCAGCTCACCACCATTACAGGCATATAACTTCAGGTCATCCATGTAAAATAGATGATTTATCTTCTTATTACCGATTTTGTATCCATATGCTGTATCGCTTAAAATTTGAGACAGAGGTATAAGTGCCATGCAGAATAAAAGAGGGAAGAGAGAGTCACTCTGGAAAATTCCACACTTTATGCGCATACCATTAGCAGTCAAAATTTCGTTACAGTGAGAGAGGGTAAGGTTAGTTTCCCATAGCATCATAGAATTTCTAAGAAAGTTAATTAGTACGGGGGAAACTTTGAAAGTTTCTAGACAACGTAGGATCCAGGAATGAGGAACACTAACAAAAGCCTTTTTGTAATCTATCCAGGCAGTACTCAGGTGTTTTTGTTTGGTTTTGGCATTTTCTAGTATCATTTTATTAATTAGCAATTGGTCTTTGCAAGCATACGATCCTTTCCGACAACCTTTCTATTCAATTGGGAATATATTGTGATCTTCCATGTGTGAATAAGTTCTTTCAGTGAGAATTGAGGTCAAGAGTTTGTAAGAGGTCGACAGGCAGGTAATTGGGCGGTAGTTCTTTGGGTTTGCTGTTTCGTTATTTTTTGCGAGGAGATATGTTGTACCTAGGCAAAACCATTTGAGTGTTGTTGTTGTGTCTGCCATCAGTTTGTTGAAGTTTAGTGCTAGTTTTTCATGTGCTGACTGTAGGGTGTCAAGCCAGAAGTTCGGGATTTGATCAATTCCTGGCGATTTCCACTTGTGGGCTTTCTTAGTACTTCGTCGACTTGTATGTCTTCCTATCCCTTTTCAGGGATATCATTTGTATTGCTTTCAAAATTATTCAACCATTCAGAGTTTTCGTTATGCCCTTTCTCTTTTCCCCAAATATTTTTCCAGAATTCTCGTACTTGTGCTTCTGACGGTATTTCATTTACACTTATGTCTGACTTTCCTATTTCTCTGTAAAATTTTTTGGTGTCTGTCCCAAAGATTTTATTTTTTTTGTAGAATTTATTCCGTTTAACGTACCTTCGCACTCGCTGAGCCTTAACTTGTAGCTTTTGCTTTAGTTCTTCCTTAATGGCTGGTATTTGCTCTTTTCTTTCGATTTTATACCTTCGCAATACCTTTCTAGCCTTACCAGATCTTATTTCTTTATCCTTTTGAAGTTCTTCTGGCAAAGAGATTTCTTTTCTAAGATTGCCAATTTCTTTATCAATTTTTACTTGCCATTTAGGTTTACTTGCTTTTCGTAAATTATTTTTCTTTCGTTTAGGTTTAATACCACACTTTTTCTGGAGTACTTTTTCTGTAGCATAAATTAACTCATTCAGTTCAGTCAAATTTGGGTCTATTTCGTTACAAAGTCGTTTTAGGGCTGCATTGCCAATATCCATGATATTTCTGTATTTCTTGGTATGACGGATTTTCAATAAAGACTCTCGATCCTTAATGTCTATATGCTGGACAATAGACAATTCCCCTAAGATTTCCGTTGTCATCTCAATCATTTCCTCATGGTTCACCTCCCGTTCCCGTTCTTAATCATTCTCCAAACCTTGTCCAAAAACATTTTCATCAGCATCTACATCCACAACACATTCCTGAACCTCCTCACCTTCCTCTTCCGGGCCATTTTCTCGAGTATCACTTAAAACAGTTTCCTTAATTTGTGCAATTTCAACATCTGTCAATTTCTTGTTGCGCATAATATATCTTCTTACGTTTGCTAAACTATTTGCGTCTAAGCCTTCCATTTTGTCACTCTCACTGTTGCGTGAGCACCATGTAATAAAAGTGTCCTCAGTGTTGTTTGTTTGTGGTTTTTCAAATGCGTAATAGAAACAATACATTACTTCCTTGTACTCTTCCCTAATCCATCTTTTTCCGTTTGGCTTTTGACTTTTCTTTGGTGGTGAGACAGCAGGGCCAGAGGTGGTATTTCTCCCTTCCTGGTGACCGTGCTGACCATTGTTTGGGGAAGAGGTAGACCAAGTAGCAAATTTTTTGAAATCCTCAGCCTGGTCACTCACTGAGGCACGCGCCCCTTGTTGATCCGCGCGACGGGCAACGCGGCATAATTTCTCTTTACTTCTGGTTTCCATTTGATATAGGGAGCTGGATATACCGTGCCAGTCACAATCTGGTATTTCTAGTCCACGCGGATAGATAGACTTACCCCCGCCAGACGTCAACCCGGTACTTTATGGTCTCGGGGCGAGCTAACAGGAACTACACCTTGCCCAAGGGTGACCTGGAGGTAGTTGTGGCAAAGGGTAACCTCATTCGCCCACGTCGAAACTCCACAACTATTATTATTATTATTATTATTATTATTATTATTATTATTATTACACAAAGTTTAGTGATTAAATCTATTTGGAAGTATGCCTACAGTAAATTCATCAGTTAGTGGTCAAACGTCATTAGCCACCTCCCAAGGAGCATCTTCAGTTTTGTCGTCCGTTATCTAAACAATACGCTTGCAAATGCTTCTAATGCAGTCAAGTTGGAATAACCAAAGATTCCACCTGCAGATTTTGTGATCACCAGCAAACCCTCGGCCACGTCGTCAGTGTATGTCAATCTGCATTAGATGAGCTTAGATACAACTGGAGATACAACTCAATCCTTCTCCACATTTATAAAACCGTTACATCTCAAGGTTTACAAGCCTATGTTGATATTGATGGCTATCCCAACCCGTCTATAATAACAGGTGAGGCACAAAGGCCAGATCTTGTTAGAGTGAAAGGTGACAAGTTACTAATATTAGAACTTACAGCTGGATTTGAAACCAATATAGAAAGTAACTTCGACTGTAAAAATCAACGCTACGAACAGTTATTATCCGATTTATCAAGAAGATTTAAAGTTTATTATGTAAACTTGAGCCTCGGAACTCTAGGTGTATTTGGCAAAAATAGCTTGAATTTTTCAAAACTAAAGTCCCTCGATCTCAATGACGAAACTGTTAAATTTATCATCAAAAGATCGAAAAACATTTGTATACGGACATCATACTTTATTTTCTGTATGAGAAACAAAGAATGGACAAATGAATGGAAGAATGGAAGAAAGGAATTATTAATCTGGTAACCAGCTGATACATCGTCTCTCAGTGATATACGTGGAGAGTATCACTATAGGCAAAAGTGTTGTGGCAAAGGGTAACCTCATTTACCCACGTCTAAACTCCACAACCGTATGCATTTTAACGTCATACCCAGGACCATTATTATTATTATTATTATTATTATTATTATTATTAACATTATTATTATGTGTAATAATTTTTTATCTCAGAAAGAATATGATTATATTATTCTGGTCTTCATTATACTTATGGAAGCAGGTGACAGCAAGTCACCAAAGCTCCTAAAAGTCCTCTTTCCAGGTCTATAAAGACAACACTTTCCTCAAAATTCTTGCCGTTCCTAACAAAGCCGTGTTTTGCATTACCTCTATAAACGGGCAACCGCATCTCTCAACAGCTGGTACTTTTCAATCTTTTCAAGTTCTTTTTCACAGACCCGAGAATCACTTGGTATTGTAACATCTGTAATGATGGCCTCCTTCTTTCCTTTGTCCATAACAACTATGTCAGGCCTTCTTGCTTGCACCGCTTGATCACACTGGATGTTGAAATCCCAGATGACTTTCTGTGATTCTGTTTCAACGACACCTTCTGGCTGTTGTTGCTCCGGCAGCCCCACATGCTGTCCAATGGATATACCTTGCTACATTGTCATGTCGTCGCTCATATTCACGCTGAGCCAGTTTGCTACATTCACTCACAACGTGCGAAACGCTTTTTCTTTTTTCGCCACACATTCTACAAAGTGGTGACTCAGCAGACTTATCAATATTATATTTGATGTAGTTAGTCCGAAGCGATTGTTCTTGGGCACTACATATCAGAGCTTCTGTGGGTCCTTTAAGGTCACCCTTGACAAGCCACTTCCAGGTGTTAATCTCGACCACTCCCTTCAAGTTCCTCACAAACTGGCTATATAATGCTTTATCTTTCCAAGTATTCTCTCGTTCCTTACTTCTGTTGTGTTTGAATTGTTTGGGTTCGATAACAGTTTCTGTGACAATTGTTTCATGAAACATTATTATTATTATTTTGAAAAATTTTTAACTGGCTGATCTTTATACCGTAATTCTCCTTATTAGGCGAGTCACAACTAATGACCTAGGGCTAATAAGGTACTTTCTCCTATCTTTCACATCTCAAGAACTTTTCTTAGGATTCTAGCTGTTCCTAATAAAGCGGTCTTCTGCATGTCCACTATGTTATTATGTTATTATGTTATTATTATTATTATTATTATTATTATTATTATTATTATTATTTTGTTGCTTTTACAGGGAATTGATGTAACAAAAGGCAAATTGACTAGAATATGTTTCTCATCGATCCACTACCCTTTGTCAAAGATGGAAAACATTTCTATTTCTTTTCTTACTACTATCCTTCTGTACAGTTCACCTTTGTTCTTTAGTTTGTATCGAAGAATTTCTGGGTGATTTGCGATGCCTCAACAAGACATGTTTTCAGCGGAGCATCTACCCCCAGGTGCAGGTTTAACTTATCAAGATTTTTTCTTACCTTATTTGTAACAATTTCCAAAGCCCCTACGGTGATTGGTAAGATCAAGACCTAGTCAACTTCTTATTATTATTCTTAGTATTATTATCATTATTGTTTTAGTTTTTCATTGTTTTAGATTTTAATTGTAATTTCATCGTTATTTTCATCGCTATCAATATGTGAAAGCATCACTCATGATTTTTAATTGCCTTTATTCAGATATTTTGAGATGGGTACTAAACCTCGACCTCATTTGGAAGTACGCAATCAAAAGGCGCTTTTCGACGAGATAATTATGATAAAAGGTCATGCTTTAATACCAGGATCAAGTGTAACGTTTAGAGTGGAATACGTGCACCCTATGAAAAACGAAACAGTTTTGTATCATTCTTTCGCACATTTTAATGCAAATATCAATGGAGAAGTAGATCTCACTACGGATCCTGCCTTATCAGGCACCTATAAGGGCGTTGATCCAATGGGGTTATTTTGGAGTCTTGAAATCGTTAAAGGACAAAAATTGCCAAGCAGGATATTTGTACGTGATGCTAATACTGCACTTAAAATGCAAATTCAGCTGTTTCGTGGACACGTTGACTTTGACTGTTCGATATTATCAATTCAGGAAAAAGTGAATTTAAGTGATCTTATTACTGAGGACACTGTAACTAGACGTTACCTTTCTGAAAATGTATCAAGAGAAGAAGTACGAGTTGGGAGACTAAGAGGAACACTTTTTGTACCAAAAATTGGGCCACCTAAGATGCCAGGTTGGTGACGAACTTTTGCTATTAGTTGTTATTATTTATTTCAGTCACTAATTCTTGTACTAAAATACATTGTATCATCAGATTTTTATACCTAAAAAAACAATTAATCTTGCATTCAAATATTTTGCAGTAGTTAAATAATAATAATAATAATAATAATAATAATAATAATAATAATGATAATAATAATAATAATTCTTCTTATTATTATTATATACTTAAATCAATATACCGGCGTCATAGTCAAGAAAATGTAAATTTTATCGCATAAATAAATTTCATAGTGGCTGAAAATGATTGTGTCGTAATCAAAACATTTGTGAAAGCCAATATATCCCATTGGTTTCAATACGTGCCTGCGTCCTTATTTAGAAAAAGGAAATTTTTATTTTCTATGAATTCGTTCTTTCCAGCAGTAGTAATTAATGTGCACATCCTTTTTAGCTACTTTTTCATATATACAGTCAACTTTGTCTCATTGGGAATTTTTGAGGAATTGTAAAAGTGTACGAATTATAAAGGATTTCACAAAGGTCCTAGATTTTGCCAAACTCGTCTTTAAATGTTTGTTTTTTAAATGTCATCCATACTACTTATGCTATTCAACACTTTAAAACAACAAAAAATACTTTTAAGGTCATTTTTGCTTTAAATAAAGTGCAGATGTAAACAGAACATGTTATCAATTCATCAGAGCTTTTCCTGATACTCATGCCATTTTGAAACAATATGAACTGTTGTATCTGATATCTTTGACAAAGATTATTGGAGTAATTGCATGACATTTAAAAGGTAAGGCTTGGGTATAGCTTTTCTGAATTGACCGCTCTGATGGTCTGCAGGACTATTTTTGCCATAATTTGCCTGAAGATATCTGACAGCATATTTACATCTGAAAAGCAACATCAACATGCTTTCATAGTCTCTGTCTGATTGTACTTTGGTCTTCAATCCTTTGGTAAGGTGAACAACTGTGGGAAATGAGATGTATTTTTAGGTATTTTGGTACAAATCTCTTCTCAAGTGCCTTAAACATTTCATTTACAGAAAAACCAATCCATTCAATTTCCTGCTTGTGGTTTATAAAGGTTTGGGTGGTTTCTCGCATCTTCAGTTTACCGA
The DNA here is from genome assembly GCA_003991215.1 of Morbakka virulenta. Taxonomy (NCBI): domain Eukaryota; kingdom Metazoa; phylum Cnidaria; class Cubozoa; order Carybdeida; family Carukiidae; genus Morbakka; species Morbakka virulenta. The sequence continues at coordinate 19,393 of RDPX01000750.1, forward strand.
TCACAAACTAAGCTAGCTTTTCAGTTGCAACTGCCATCCCAGTGAGCCATACCTTGCTATGCTTATCACCAGAGCATTTCTCTTCTTCGTTTTACAGAGATTTTTATGGATCCCTAAGTAGAAAAAACTAAATTAATCTTTTCTGTAAATAATTTTCACTTGAGGTCTTAAAAGGAAATGATAGGCAGTGGTATTTCTTCCCAGGATATTGTCAGATAAGTTGTATGCATAAAATATTGTACCGAGTTTTTAAAGCATTGAGCCAAATATCAGAAACATAAAACGCCTCAATGTCTATTTGTTTAGGAAAATCAACAATTTTTTTCCTTTAGTATCTAGTCACCTATTCGAATGTTTTCAGATATTTGTATAAATATTAACTCGCACTTCACACTTCTCTACTGAATACTTTATTTAAGTTAATAATATCCTGGATTTTAATCATTTCCAACCAAAATTTGTGCCGAGTCTCAAAATTTACTTAACCCTTTTATAGCTACCAGCAGTGTATCACCCTCTTTTTAAAGACATGATTCGCCTTTTTTCTTGGATTTGGATATCCAAAATAAGTCATTCTCTAGCATTGTTAGTGTAGTGTATCCACAAAAGTCAAGAAAAACACTTGCATTGTTACTTAATTAAAAGAACACAGATTATTCAAAGCTTCTGCTTTGAATTTTAAAAAAATTCAAAACACACCAAACATTAGAATAGAATGAAGTAGCAGTCAGTGTCCATCACCAGGGTTGACTGGCTTTCCTGTAATTCTAATCAGAAAACTACTATAGCAGAATGGAACAACATCAACTTTGAGAAAGTTTAATACGTGGCTTTTTTATGAAACTTGCCAAAAAAGTCTATATTTGGAGATCGAAAATATAGGAAGGCTTGGTAGAAGGTTTTATAAGAACCAGAGGACTTTACACAAATGAGTAAAAGTTCAAGTTGCATGCCTTCCTATTAGACAAAGATGACTTGAAGTTATATTTGTAATCATCATTAAAAAAAAAGAAGATAACAAAAGCTAGAAAAAATAGTTGACTTGACTTTCTAAGGTATTGTTTTTTTGATACGTTTTAAAAGAATTGCGAAAAAGCTGCTCTTCTCTCTTTTGTAATCGTGCGTTGTCGCTTCAGGTATTTCTTTCTCTTCGTCCTGTAATTCTGTCTTTAATTATTTGAGCCAAGATAACATTTTTGAATTGTTTCGTTATTAACCACATGGGTAAAGTACTTCGGCTTTGCATTCTCAATCCACAGAAAACGCACTCCCATGATTCGAGCCTATGATACCTACTTGTACATTTATTTAATTTAATAACATCGTGAACGCGAAGGGTTAACATGATGGCATTGCATATAGCCAAGGCTTTGCAGGCTCGTAGGCATACACAGAAAAAAAAAGAAGTTTTGTTTTTCCCAGAGTACTTTGTACAAATTTAATTTTCTTTATAGAGTATTAACATTAAAGAAATTTCACTTTAACAGATTATTATGGTGACGATGACGGAAGGGAGGGGGTGGGGGAAGAGAGATGGGTGGATAGATAGGTAGATAGATAGATAGATAGATAGATAGATAGATAGATAGATAGATAGATAGATAGATAGATAGATAGACAAATAGATGAATAGATAGAGATGTAGATAGAGAGATGGATAGATAGATAGATAGTTAGATAGATAGATAGATAGATAGATAGATAGATAGATAGATAGATAGATAGATTGATTGATTGATAGATAGATAGATAGATAGATAGATAGATAGATAGATATATAGACAAATAGATAAATAAATAGAGATGTAGATAGAGAGATGGATAGATAGATAGATAGTTAGATAGATGGATAGATTGATAGATAGATAGATTGATAGATAGATAGATAGATAGATAGATAAATATATAGATAGCTAGATTGATAGATGGATAGAGAAATAGATAGATAAATAGATGGATAGATAGATAGATGGATGGATTGATAGATAGATAGATAGATAGATAGATAGATAGATAGATAGATGGATAGATAGATTAGAATAAAATAGGAAAATATAAAGAAATCAGATGGCTAATTCAAATTATTAGTAGGTTAGATTTATAGTTTGGAAGTGAAAGTTGGTTCATGTGTAGACACTTTGTCGACACTGTTAGTTCACTGTGTTTGTTTAAGAGTTCATTTCTCTTTGAGCAGAAGAGAATATGCAACTTTTCTTGTAAACAATGGGGTCCATTGCGTGAACTGTTTCTATAGCTTTTCACTTGTTTATTAATCGACCATTTAAGTGTCGGGATGACATTGTGTTTCTCCTTGAGGGTCCGAACGTACAATCATAATGAATTGCTATATTTGTACTTTTTATTATTTAAGAATTGTTTATGATGTCCGTTATGTCTTGCTTTAACCGATTCAGTTTCTTTTCTTTTAGTCATAGTCATAATCGTGGGCCAGTCAACCCTTGTTAGAGGACAAAGAGTTAAAAACGGTTTTGGTTGACACTTTCCACCTGGTGGATTGGCGAACGTAATGGGGTGTATACCCCTGTTATGTTCCTCTAACTGCAGGGTTTATACAGGGATTGTTTTATTGTTGTGCTCTCTGGCTGCTACTTTTTGTGGGTAACCGCGATGGCGCTAGTCTGGTATGTGCTTAGGAAAATGGTTTTGAGAGACGTGACAAAATTATTCTTAACTATCGCGCAATAAAAGAATACCAATATACAGTAGTTTGTTTAGGCTTGTCATCATTTACGAACAATGTCGATTGTTTTCAACGCTGCTGATTAGTTTCTTAAAATGTACTAAATGAGTTTCTTTCTGTATCGTTCAGCAGCCTTAGAGCCTTTGCTTTATCCTTCTATCGGCTCAGTCCTTTCTTTATTCACTCTTTCCACATATTCTGCATTCTATGATATTCTTCCTTGGGTTTCTGCAAGCAAAAATAAACTTAAAAATCATGCTATTTTGATCCATAACGCCATTCTTCAGACCCTAATCTCTGGTGGTAAGCCTTTTACACCATTGGATCCTACAGCAGTCAATGTCTGATCTTATGTATCATTTAATCTTGTATTTTGGTCCCTCTCTCTCCTTAAAACAAATTGTTACTTTTTTCCCCCATAGAACCCCAGTCGTGCGAGCTTTGTTCGGCTATTGAGACTTTTATATTCCACTTAAGGTTACGAAAGCTATTTTTGTCCATCTTGTATAACCCCAGCAAATGGGCTAAAAGGAATTCGCGTATGGCCATATGTAACCGGAATAGTTAATGGCTGTCTTTCATTTCGTTGCCTTTGTATAGATCCTTGTATAGACCCATATTTCCTGGGATATAAATGCGGTTGAAGTTCCTTTTTGACGTTTTCTAATTCCCGTTCAGAAAACAGTTCCTAAAACTGTTAATAACAAATTCATAACTTAATGGGTAATCATTTTGTGTGTGTGTTTTTTTTCTTTTGGTCAGGCATTATTGACATCTTTGGCGCAAGTGGTTTGGTGGAATTTCGAGCTGCCTTGTTAGCATCCTATGGATACCTGACTTATTCACTACCATATTTTGCATTTGACGATCTACCAGAAAAGCCTGAAGATGTAGAATTAGAATATTTTGATGAAGCAGTTATGTATTTAAATCAGCACCCGCTAACTCTTACTAACCATTTAGGAATAATAGCAACATCAAGGGGTGGTGACGCAGCATTGATTACTGCATCAAAGCATACTACAATAAAAGCACTTGTCGGTACGTTAATCACGTTTGTTAATTTTGATAATGTACTTGCGTTTCGAAACACTACGTATGAAAATGAAATAAATGTATTGTTACTAGAATAGCTACTAGTGGTAATTGCAATAATATCATTTAATTGAAAGTTTTCTTCTTGGTATTCATCAAGAAAAAGATGAAAATATGAAAATAAAGAGAATCTATCCTTTAGGCTGAAGTGTTATATTTAGTGATAAGAAAGTAAAGGACCAAAGGAAGTACGACATTTTTTATAGACAACAGCAGTATGTAATGAATCTATATGAAGTCTCTTTTGCAAAAGGAATATGCTAAGTCATCTACAGTTTAAGCGAATATTTCTCTTGTATATTAAGGAATGGATCCTGCGGTGCAGATTAATAGACGTATTGAATTCAAAATCTCATGAATATTCTTTCTTATTGAATGAACCAAATGTTAGAAGTTATGGTCAACAAACTCAAGCATAGTATTGAAATTCGTAAAATTAAATGCTTCGTTGTGTGGCAAAAAGGTAGTTCTTTGTAAAAAACGTTTTTTCCCTTAGACAAATAGACATTATGAAAATTTATCAGTAGCTCCAACGGCAACCCATTTCATTCAGCACTGTCATCGCTTATAAAGGTGCTGCCATTCAATTCCGATATTTTCTTTGGTTTTTGGTTCAATAAATATAATTTCTTTTTCTTTACTTAGGTATCAATTGCTGCAGCTATTTCTCACATACTTCATGGATCCACAAAGGCAAACCGACTTCGTTTCTCGCTGCCGATCCTACAAAAATTATTACAACACCAAAAGGCATTATTACAGCCAATAGCGAACAAATGTGCCCGAGAGAAGACGCATTGATTCCAGTAGAAAACATAGGTGCCAAGGTGTTGCTTGTTTGTGGAAAAGATGACCAGTCCCTAAAAGTGGAAGAAATGGCTTTAAAAACTAAAGAACGCATGCAAAAAGAGAATAAGGGTCATCACTGTACTATCATTACATATCCTAATGCAGGTCATTTGATTGAGCCACCGTATGCCCCGTTATGTGATCATTCCTACGCGCACGGAACGACAAGGTTTTGGGGTGGAGAGAAGGTTTCACATGCTTATGCCCAAAAAGACTCTTGGAAGTGGATCCTTAACTTTTTTAGTGAGCACCTCAAAAGGAGAACATTCACTTACTGCAAAGCTTTAAAGAAACGTGAGGAATGCCCCATGATTGTTACTGGAGGAAGTAAAACTGTGAATTGAAGTTGTTAACACGTCACTGTTTTAGTATTTTCAACGAAAAGTAGTCTATTTTGGTGCTTGAGAAATATCCAAGTCACGTCTGCTCTAATTCCTTGTTTGTAAATTAATAAACTGCTTTTTTAAAACCTGAGACTAATAGTTCCATTACATTGATGCTTTATGAAATGTTCTACAATAGGTGGTCTGACTTTATCATTTAAACGGATTAATCAAGCTTCATATTAATTTAGTGTGGCATATGTTATATCTTATAATGTCATATGGTAATTCTTTTTACTAATGTAATACCCTCTAATCGATGGTATTTTTCACTCGTGTGTATTTCTAACAAATTTCAGCAATATCTCTATTATATTTTGTCCTTTCTTGCGCATCAGCTACAAAACGGGAAGGAACCAAAACAAGGGAGAAAAGTTGCAGAACAATTCTCGAACATAAGCCAGAAAGAGATTAGGCAAATAATGTACTCCAGTATCATTGAGAAGTAGGATAGTGGGAAAATCAATAATCTGTGTGAGACCATGGGCTAGAGAGAAGGTAAGGCAAACCTGCCTTTGTCAGTTGGACGGAAAATTTGAAACCAGTATCTCTGCTTAATCTCTACCAATAAACACAAAGACATTGATGAAACTTGGAGTCATACCTAAAAGTAGTTTCTGCCATTTTTCGACCTGGTAATCAATATCTGAGTTAGGTCTTTTCCAAGGTTATGTTTATGGTAGATAGCGGGTAAATGACCTCAAAGTTACAGACCGAAAAAGAAAGACCGGTGCATACAATAGTTTACGTTTGATTTCATTTTTGCCAGAAGCGCTAATTATCTCCAAACCTTTTTTCACCTAAATACAAACCACGGGGTTACAAACGAAAATTTCCAAATATCGCCATACCCCAAAGAAATATTGTACGGTATCTTAGGACGATATTGTTCTGTCAAGTTGGCCTCTTTGTCATAGTTCATACGAACTTTGGGATCTCATTATACGTAAGATACTTAACTAACTACAAAGACGTATTATACTAAAACTTTAAACGAAAGGGATTTCAATACAACAATCAACAACTTCGAGATTGTTTTTCCGTCCTATTCTTCTATTCTCTTCTGTTCTCTTCACTTCGCTCCTATTCGCTCCTCTCCTCTTCTCGCCTCTTCTCCTCTTTTCTCCTATCTTCTCTTCAATTTCTTTCCTATTCTCTTCTATTCTTTTCTATTCTCTTTATTCACTTCTATTCTCCTCCATTTTCATCTATTCTCTTCTATTCTATCCTCTTCTGTTCTATTCTATTCTCTTTTATAACCTTCTATTCACTTTTATTCTCATGTATTCTCTTCTATTCTCTTCTTTTCCGTTCTTTTCTCTTTTCTTCCCTTCTGTTGTCTTCTTTTTTATTATATTCTCATCTATTCGCTTTTCTTCTACACTCTTCTCTTCACTTCTATTCTCTTCCCTTTTCTCCTATTCTCTTTTATATATTTTTTTCCTTCCCCATTTCTTCTATTCTATTCTCTTGTGTCTCTTGTGTCTCTTCTATTCCATTCTATTCTTCTCTATTCTCATCTTTTCTCTTCCCTTCTACTCTCTTCTCTTCTCTTTTCTTCCCTTTTTTTCTGTTTTCTTCCATTATGTTCTACTTTCCTATATTGTATTCTCTTCTATTATCTTCTCTTCTATTTTCTTCTATTGTCTTCTATTCTCTTCTATTCCCTTTTTTCTCTTCTCTTCTCTTCTATTCTCTGTTATACTCTTCTATTCTGTTCTATTCTCATGAATTCTCTTCTATTCTTTTCTATTCTCTTCCATTCTATTCTATTTTCTTTTATTCTCTTACATTCCTTTCTATACTCATGTATTCATTTCGATTCTATACTCCTCTCTTTTTTTCTATTTTCTTCTATTCTCTACCCTTCTCTTCTATTCTCTTCTCTTTTAATCGATACTCTTCTGTTCTCTTTTAGTCCCTTCTATTTTCGTCTTTTCTCTTCTATTCTCTTTTCTTTAATACTCGTCTCTTCTATTCTATTCTCTTCCATATTTTTCTATCCTCTTCCATTATCTTCTTTTCTCTACTATTCTCTTCTAATCTCTTCTATTCTCTTCTAATCTCTTCTATTCTATTTTATGCCCTTTCCATCCTTTCTCTTCTATTCTATTCTCCTGCCTTCTCTTCTATTTTCTTCTTTTCTCTTCTCTTCTTTTCTATTCTCTTTTATTCTATTCTCTTTCATTCTCTTCTCCTCTATTTTCTTATATTCCCTTCTGTTCTCCTGTATTCTCATCTATTCCCCTCACTTCTATACTCTTCCTTTCTCTTCTATTCTCTTCTATCATTTTCTTTACTCTTCTTTTCTCTCTTCTTCTCTTCTGTTCTTTTCTCTTTTATTCTATTCCCTTCTATTCTCTTCTATTTCCTTCTGGTCTTCTTTATTCTCTTCTACACTCTTCTTTTCACTTTTATTCTCTTCCCTTTTCTCCTATTCTCTTTTCTTCCATTCTTTCTATTCTATTCTTTTCTATTGATACTCTTCTTTTCTGTTCTCTTCTAATATCTTTTATTTCCTTCCTCTCTCTTTTCTGCTATTCCCTTCCATTGTCTTTTCCTCTATTCTCTTCTATTCAAATCTCTTCTATTCCATTATATTCTCTTTCCTTCTGTTCTATTGTTTTCTATTCTCTTCTATTTTGTTCAATTCTCTTCTATTCTTTTCTATACTCTACTATTCTCTTCCGTTGTATTCTCTTCTCTTCTCTTCTATTCTAGTCTATTCAATTCTCTTGTATTCCCTTCTATTTTCGCCTATTTTCTTTTCTTCTATTCAAATCTCTTCTATTCTATTGCCTTCTAATTTCTTCTTTTGTCTTCTATTTTATTCTCTTTTATTCTCGTCTCTTCTCTTCTATTTTCTTCTATTCTCTACTATTCTATTTTCTTGTATTCTGTTCTATACCATTCTATTCTCTTCTATTCACTTCTACTCTATTTTCTTCTCTTCTCTTCTCTTTTCTTCTCTGGTATTATTATCTATTCTCTTCTCTTCTTATCTATTGTATTCTCTTGTATCCTCTTCGATTCTTATCTATTCTATTCTGTCCTTTCTCCTTCATTCTATTCTCTCATTGCACCCTATACTATTCTATTCTATTCTATTCCATTCCATTGTATCTTAAACACATAAAAATTACAATAAACAATAAAAATGGTATATTTTATAATGTATTTAATATTGGTGAAAAGGGTGGGATTTTTATTTTTCTGAGAAAACTGTTAAAGACTACAAAAAGCCAGCGAGAAAGCACAACAGAAGATAAAAAAAATCATGTCAATCTAACGGTTAAGTTATCCATGCAAAGTTGCAGGAAACTCAAACCTATAAGGAGAACGTGTGAGCTTACATTGTACAGCGTGAAATATTGGCCCATGGAATAATATCGCTGAAAGCTGTTGCAAAAACAGGGAGGGGGGTCTAGCAGAGTGCCCCAACACAGGAAATGACAGTTCTTGTATCAATGAAAAGCTCTTACTTGTTAGAATATTCTGCTTATGTTAAACATCCAGAATTCGCACAAGAAATTTGTTGATATAATATTTTATCAAGTTGATAGGTAAGTATTTCATTGTCAAATTTTTCCTTAAAAGATGCGTACACAGATATAAATATTTGAAAATGAAAATGGAGAATAAAAAGATTCTTATCACAGAGGTTGAAAACAACATGAAGAAAATACTTTTAATTTTTTCACATTGAACCTTTTGTTGTTCTTAATTTTGCTTTTGTGTCGATAGCCAAATAAATACCAGGATTCAACATTAGAAGCTGTAAGTCAGTAGTCGTCGAAAAACCTTTTACAACCACATAAGTAGAAGTACCAGGCCCTCCCCAAGGCATCTGGATGAGCAGTCAAAAATAACCTGTATTACTGTCTCTCGCTAAGTTTAAAAATCAAAATGGAAGCCTGACTTGATCCCTTTCCCTTCTTTATAATGTCACTGAGCAACGTCTATTGAATTCATTTTTCGATTGCAGGTCTCTATTTAATAACGCGCAAAAACAAATTTATCCTAAGCTGTAAACCCTGACAACATATGAAGATTTAAGTCTTCTATGCTGTCTAAATAAGTTTATTTTCCCCTTTTTAGCCCTGGCTACTGCCTCAGTCAAAAGTTTAATAAATTACGTAACCGCAGCACGGTGTAGGGTTTAAAGGTAACCTGACATAAAATGTGAGGTTTCAACATTGCCTGTTTTAATTCGTGTTTTGATAACATCCTTAGATGAATTTACGGCCCTGTTGGTCGTCTCAACGATCCTCTTAGAGTTTAAGGGTCTCTATGCTCAGTAAAGGGTTTAGATGTACAATGACACAAAAGCTGTATTTTCTACGTTTTTCAGTGTGCGATATTATTTTGGCGACACAGCATTATGTGTGGTTAGATTGGGGTTTTGCATACTATAATTGGATAATATAAAATATGTCATACCCCAGCCGCAACCACTTGTTTAGTAACTACGCATTACATCGTAACATAAAAACATTAACTGAAATAACTATAGTGCCATGAAGTCGAGCTCACCAAATTGAAAAAAAGTTGAAAAAAAGATCATAAATCGTCAGCAAGTGAATTATCGATCTTAGACAACCAGGGATTGCAAATTATCTCAAGCTAAATGACCATATTATGTCCTTGAGTTTACTATGATTGGCAAAAGTCCCAGGCCTATGATATAATGTCCTTGAGTAAAGACAACGTGAGAACTGCTGTAATCAGCGTCATAATGACAGCTTCTCTTGTGGAACACTATTCGAAGTTTTATTTCATTGATTTCCATGCAGTGATAACAAAGTTTGATGTAAGGTTGTGGTAGCGACCTTTCACAAACTGCTCTTTCAATAGAACTCAAGAGATCTAACCTGCTAAGAGAGGCAGCCATTATTATTAAACCACATCTCTTATTCACTCGAGGAGAAAACTGTGTAATAAGACCAGGTCAGCGTGAATTTCAAATTGTCAAACTCCTTACTTTCGCTCTAACCATAAAGTTAAGAGAAAATCATAACAAGATTGATCAGCACCTAAAACGTCCTAGCTAAACTAGGAAAGGAACCTTCAAGTACCAGGAAGATATTTGCATGACAAGTACATTTATATGGCAATTTCTACACTGATTTACACAAGAAATATTTCTATATCTGCTGGGAATAATGTCGTTTACTTCGTTACAGTACACTGGAGACCTAAACTCCATGGTATGAAGATAAATAATAAGTAAACCAAGGTAGTGGTCTGTTGATTTTCTTCTAAAAGAGAGCAAAACAAAACCCTTTCTACTGGTTTGACTTTGGATTGAAAAATACGTAGGAAGAACTAACAAGAAATTATTCTATTAAACTAATTATATATAATTGAAACTTTACTCCGAAGGGAAAGCAAAGAGTTTGACCAAAAGTCTAATTCTGTCTTAAATGTTCTCTAGGGAATCAGCAAAGGATAGTGTTGCTGCTGGATAGTCATAAGGCAAACCAATATATATATGGATATAAATGAATATAAATGAATTTTATTAGTCATTTTTTTATTATTAGGATATTTCCTGGGCCTTGGAAGCAGCTATGCGTAGAACAAGCCAAAAATTCTTTTGGGCAACCTGCTAATTAAAAAATTTTAACACGCGCGATACCATATGCTCTTAGAACATAGGGTACCGTCCTACTAAATATTTCGAGAGCAATCGTATAAAAAGGTAGAGAAAGAGGGCATCCTTGTCTCACACCCTAAAGTAAGAATGTTTTGGAAGGTCATTATTAATTATAACAGTGTTTCAGAACTGTGCATACATTTCAACAATTGGCGGAAAACTGAACAAAAGTTAACATGGTCCATTCGTTGTCAAGGAAAGACCAGCCATTGGTACTTCTTTGTCTGGCATGGAAAAACATATCCTTAACAAGCCTCAGGTTATCAAATACTGATTGAGTTGAAACACTATTGGTCTGGCCGTCATCAACGATTTCAGAAGGTAAACAGTGAAGACATTAACTGTCATTTTACCCATAATCTTATATTTTTCGGTAAGAAAGAAAATTAGCCATCAGTTGATCAATCAAGCCTATTATATTTTAGCTGACAGTTTGAGAGAGGCCAGTCTCATTAATGTGAGAAATCGGCTTTCTCCAAAAAAAACCCACACAACTACATTATTGAAGAAAACCCCAGTCATTTTAGAATTAAAAATATAATTCTAAGGAAAGCCATAATTCTCTTAGGATTCGTGAGACTTTTTTATTTATTCAGGTGGTTTTAGCACCTTGTATCGTTCTCGGGTTAGCAAGATTAAAAGGACAGGAATTGTGCTGAACCTTAAAAAAAATGAATCAAAACATGAGTTTGATGCATGGTAAAGCAACACAGAAGCTAATATTGTGGTAAACTAAATCAGTGGTAAACCCTGATTTCCACTTTTAACAATTACATAGGCTAATGCGCATCCACAAGTCAGTTTTGTTTCAGATACATCCAAATCAATATTGTCAAATAAACTTGAAGTGAAATCCAATGTGGAATGTAAAACTGAAAGAATAATTTCCTTGTTGGAAAATATTTCTTACAAATTATTGCTACTTCTTTAAATACCAATTGGTAACCCTGATATATAACAAAAATATATTTATTAATGCAGGCAGACGAGTTTTTACATATTTAAACAAATAAAAGGAAAAATCAAGTACAAGATATAAATTTTTATACGAAAGTTTTACTCCAAAAATTTTGGTATTGGTACCAATACTCAAAGTTTCCATTTACTGACAAGCTACAAAAATGTCCAGTAAAATGTAAGAGCAGATTTTTCTCGTAGAAAGAGAAAGTCATTAGATTCTAGAAAAATTACATAGTGACATTCTAAAAAATAAGCGTCAATGTATCCAAAAACAAGAGTACAAAAAAGGCGCCATTGCACAAGAGCAAGACAATGGAGAAAGATACAAATAATGCTTAGGGAGGACAGAAAAGCCATTGTTTTTATTAATTTAATTCTTGATACCCCTTTGTTCTTCACTTTTTAAATTACTTTTCCAAAATGACACCAAACCGTCATTACTTTTAACAGGACTTTCTGCCTTTCCTTCATTTGTCAAGGTCAGACTATAGATTGCCTCTTTTTTTTCTGGCAGCTGCATAAAACAGAGGGGTGAATAGTTTTAATTAACAAAAAACATAACAACAATTTGGTATCAAACCGTGCATAAAAAAAATTCTTTTTTCATCAACTAGTTATGACCAATATTATTCCTCGTGTAACTTTCATTAATTTACAATGAAAAAATAGTGAAAAGAATTCTAAGATATTCGTACAGTAAATTTGTTTAAATTCTAATATTTTGTACAAATTTTATATAATTATTACCCTCCCACATGCCGAATTTTATGCTTAATATCTAATCTTCTAGTATACTTTAGATACACCAGGAACATTTGTCTTTCCACCAAAAGTACGCAGTTCTTTTGTGTAAACAACTTGTTGTGTAAACAACTTGTGCAAAAAACGTGTTCACGGCATCTCGTTTTTTCTTTTAGCCTGTTTAAAGTTTCAGCATCTCATTTTCTGCATGAGGAGCATTCTCAATAAGTTTAAATACTTCCATGGTAAACAAACAGGTGATTTTATCACATAACTTTTTTTAATTTCCCCCAAACCCTCTTGTTCAGCAAAATCAGGTGTTTGTTCAACTGCGCCATGACTGTCTACCCATCATTTGACATTGCATTGTGAATTTACTGCACTGACAGCATGTTGAAAATTTACAGGAAAAAAAATTGGCTACTTATTGTGCGTGAGATGACATACTTCCAAATACACGATTGTTTTTTTCTTGAAATTCACGTGGTGAAGACGTGTTGCAAATTCTCCA
>RDPX01000750.1:32955-58654 GCA_003991215.1 Morbakka virulenta
GCATTCTGCGTAGCATCCACATTCCAGTCGCTTTCTATTTCTTTTTCAATTCTGGCGTGATCGTCCAGCTTTCATGACCGTGCATCAGGATTGGGAAGACATAACAATCGAGTACTCTCAACCTTGTGTCCATTGACATTGTTCGGCACTTCAAGATCTTTGACAAACGTTCAAAAGACTCTTTTGCCATAACTACCCTTTTCCGTATCTTTGTCACACTTCTGCCATCTGAGGTCAGCATACTTCCAAGATAGTTGAACTTGTTCACCTGTTCTATCTGCTCATCGTCAATTTTCAAGATAGAACTTACTTGTTTCTTTTTGCTTATTGTCATACAAAACGGTTTTTTTTCTGTTGATGCTCAACCCTTTTCTCGCACTTTCTTCTTTCACAATGTTTAGGATTTGTTAAAGCTTCTGTGGTGAATCTGCAATGAGGGTAGTGTCATCCGCGTACCTGAGGTTATTCATGTTAAATCCGTCTATGACAAATCCACTTTCCTCTTTGATGGTTCACATTATTTGCTCACTGTATAAATTGAATAGGTCTGGAGACAAAACGCATCCCTTTCTTATTCCTCTCTTTATATTGCTGTATCTTCCAATCTGGTTTTGTACCCTAACTGCAGCTGTTTGCCCCCAGTAAAGATTTCTCAAGATTCTAATATCCTTCCCGTACATGTCTAAAGATTGCAACATTTCCAGTAGTGTTTCATGCTTCACTTTGTCGAAAGCCTTACTGTAGTCAATGAAGCATAGATAGATATCTTGCTGCATTTCGATAACAGTCTGCTCAAGGATACGTTTTTGCATTTTGGACGGCGTTCCTGAATCGGTGGTTTCTGGTGACAAAATCAATTTGGTTCTTGACCCTGCCTCCCGGATCCTTTCACGTCCAGAGACGGCGCTTGTGTTGCTTGAACCAAGTGTTCATGATTGTTTGGCTGTTTGCTTTGCACCAGCTAGCCCAATGTTCTCCTCTTTCGTTCATCTTTCCTAACCCAAATCTCCCTGCCACCTGTTCAATTACTTCATTACCGACTTTTGCATTGACATCACCCATCACGATGATGACATCTTGTGATTTGCATTGCCCTTTTGCCTCGTCTAGCGGTTCATAGAAAAGATCAATTTCTTCTTCGTTTCTATCTGCTATTGGTGCATACAGTTGGATTACACTAATATCGAAGGGCTTACCTTTTATCCACATCATCATAACTCTGTCTGAAATATCCCAATAGCCGAGTAAGCTTTTGCTGATCTTTTGGTCGACTATGACTCCCATCCCTCTTTCATGTTTGCTTCCTCCTGAGTATACGACCTTGCTTCCATTCAGATCTAAACATCCCGAGCCTGGCCATCTTGTTCCATATAGTCCCAGCAAGTTTATTTTCAAACGATCCATTTCTTGCTTCACATTTGCTAGCTTGACAGCTTGGAATAACGTTGTCACATTCAACCTTCCTAATCGAAGGTTGTTGTTGTTTCTGACAGTCTCTGGGTGACGGTCGGGCTCCACCTGACCAACATGGAGGTCCCTACCGAGCGAGGTGTTAGTTGATCTAACCCCATTCACGCTGTTGTCGTTAGACGTTTTTTTGTCCTTTGGTATGACTTTCATGGCAAGATACGGTGGTGGTTTGCCATTGCCTTCCACCGGTGGATGGCCACGAATCGAGTTTGTCCGACCATACCCTGCGTTCTCCACGAAACAGTAGCTGATGGGCGTAGCAGCCGGTTGCCGGACAGCCGCTATTGGGTTTGTGGATCAAAACTTATCTGGCCTCTCTCCTTTGACCTGTCTGGCTTGCGAAGCGCTACCAGGAGTGAAACTCCCGCCGGCATAACTCTCAGGGTCATTGAGACATACAAGCTCTCTTACCACGTCAAGGTTTTGGTCCATAAGAGAGGGTCCTTGCTAGGTAAAGGAAAAGATTAGAGTCTCCTGGAGTCAAACCACCCTATCCATAGAGTTGAAAGCAGATTGGACAGTTTGGATATTCAGAGGCTTCTCTCTTTAAACCAGGTACCAATTTTACGAAAAAGGCAACAGGGTGAAGCAGACTTGTTGAAATTATTTTGAGCTCTTCGCTGAAAGAGCTCTGGGCACCCTTCAAACACAGCTTAAAGAGGTCACTGGTCACAAACTTGGAAATCTTGTAGTGGCAAATCTGTGCTATGTCAATGCAGTCATAAATTGCTTGCTGTTCCGTATTTGTGTTTGAAACATTTTGGGCTTGAAAATACTAGACAAATCTACACTACTTGCGACTGTTTGCTTTAATTTTGAAAAATAAAAATACTTTCTCTGATAATCACAAAAGCATGTCAGCATTTTGTTCAGCGTTCTATTTGAGATTAGGCTTTTTTTACATTGGCTGTTTTTGCCCTCACAAGGACATGTTCCACACATTTTGCTTGAACATCTATTTTCTAGTTTACTGGGTCTTTCATTGATAACAGCCTGGTAAACAGTGGGGCCATTAATGGCTTTCATATACATATATATGCAAGAAAGACCCGAACAGAGGGGACAGAATGAGAAAAGATGGACGAAAACTAGGCAATACACCATGAATGGCAAGATATCTAAACCACTGTCCTAAACCCGCGCAATGGAAAACACTTGTTCTTGGTTGGTCGAGAATCGATATCCCAGAATATCAAGAGCAAAGATCCTGCTGGCCAGGTACAAAAATTTTAAACCAGACCAAGAAGCATAAAGACTCCTTCAAATCATCTAAGCCAAAAGGCTGAGAAGCAGTTATATAATAATATTTAATGATAATGATAATAATTATAATTTAATTATGTACTTTTCAGCAAACTGTGGTTTCTTATTATCCCAATTTTCCATGCCACCATGTACTGATTATAAATAATTCAAGTGTATCTTACTAAATAACTGATGTGATCAGATATTTTTTGAGACGCAAAGATTAAAGCAGAAGCTACGCTAGTAACTAGTGCTAATGACATACTTTGACATAAGTAATTCACTTCTGTCAAACACGTGAAAAACAATCACGTTATCTTTATGAGCTACCAGAATTAAGCCTCGATGTGTATGTGAAAGTTAGCGTAGAAAGGTATGTGGCCAGACTAAGACAGACACACAAATGAAGAAGCTAAATCCACTTCAGATTATTTTTTAAATGAAACTCAGTGGATTGGTTAAGAAGTGCATTTAGTATCTGTCGGAAGATGCTCTTAAATGCATCGAACTAAAGCTTTATATGCTAAATGTTGTATAATTGGTATTAAGGAATTTTCAGACATGTGGAGATTAGGCCTTCAGGATAAAATTTGCAGAAGCACGCTATTTCTTACCTATTAAAAGTGAAATAAACCCTGAAATTTGAAAAGTAAAATAAAGCTTTTACAGACATATTAATAATTCATTAAAATTAAAATCTGTTGTTCTAAATATGCCGACGTACATTAATTTTGCAGCAACTGATCATTGCTCAATTAAAATAGGAAGTAGCAAAAACAGTAGTGTTTTAGATATGGAATCATGCATTTATGGTGTAGATCAGGGTTGGGCAACCTAAGGCCGCGAGAAGAATTTTCATGGCCCACGAGGACATAAAATTATATAATTTTTGTTAGCAAATTTAATTGTCAGTGGTTGCAGATATTGAAATTACTGAATGAAACATAAAACTTTGTTAGGCTTGAAATTCAGGAAAAACTTTTTCACTTGGATAACTGCGAGCCACACTTCGGTAAAGGATTGCAAAAGCACGTGATAGAGCAAAGTGGGACACAGGGGATGTTAGTCTAATTTAGGACAGGGACTGCAAGACACTATCCGATGATGCCGATGTGAAAGGAAGATGGAAAGAATATTTCCAGAATCTACTCAACACCGAAAACGACAAAGAGGAGTTAGAAGAAGTACAGGCAGTAGAAGGTGCAGAAACCCAGGTCACTACTCTTGCTACCTGAAAAGATCTCCCTGTGTCGTACATAGCCCTGATGTTCCAAGTGGCTATTCTAGTTTTTGCCTTTGTTGTTAGAAGAGGAATCGGGCTCGCAGCTTCCACTTGGCCTTCACTGCGATGCGTCATGTGTGTCTGAGATTGAGTCGCTTCTTCCCCTTGGCAAATGTGTCGGTTTGTTTTCGTCAATGCTTCTGAAGCTTTGGTGTTTTTACAGAGTGGGGGTCCTTACCCCATGCCCAACCTTACTCCTTTATCCGGGCTTAGGACCGGCTGTGTTATCCAAAGATATCACAGGGAGAGTTTCAACCCACTATACAGGAATATAAAACACTAAAGATCCCACAGCAACTTCGCGTGACTTTTGAAAATGGCAACAAAATTAAAGAGTTGGTGAAGATTATGAACTCATATTCACGAAAAGTATTGGTAAAGAAAGTAAGGTCCACAACTGGTATTTTAATAAAGCTCTGATGAATTGATAACATCGCCTGCTTACGTCTGCACTTTATTTAAAGCAAAAATGACCTTAAAACTATTTTTCGTTGTTTTGAAGTGTTCAATAGCAAAAGTAGTATGGATGACATTTAAAAAACAAACATTTAGAGATGAGTTAGGCAAAATCTAAAACCTTTCGGAAAACCTTTATAATTCGTACATTTTTACAGTTCCTCAAGAATTCCCAATGAGACAAAGTTGACTGTATATGTGAAAAAGTAGCTGAAAAGGATGCGCACATTAATAACTACTCGCAGAAAGCACGAATTCATAGAAAATAAAAAATTCTTTTTACTAAATAAGGACATGGGAAGGTAATAAAAGCAATAGGACATATTAGGTATCTCAAATGATTTGCTTACGAAACAATCACTTTCAGCTATTATATAATTTATTTATGCAATAAAATTTACATTTTCTTGACGAATTGTTCGGGATATTGATTTAATTATATTATTATTATTATTACAATGTTTATTATTATTACTATTATTATTATTATTATTTTTGTTGTTATTAATGTAACTCCTGCAAAATATTTGAATGGAAGTTATTTTTTTTTCAGGAATAAAAATCTGATTATGCAATGTATTTTAGTACAAGAATTAGTGACTGAAATAAATAAAAACAACTAATAGCAAAAGTTCGTCACCAACCTGGCATCTTAGGTGTCCCAATTTTTGGTACAAAAAGTGTTCCTCTTAGTCTCCCAACTCGTACTTCTTTCCTTGATACATATTTAGAAAGGTAACTTCTAGTTACAGTGTCTTCAGTAATAAGATCACTTGAAATCACTTTTTCCTGAATTGATAATATCGAACAGTCAAAGTCAACGTGTCTACGAAACAGCTGAATTTGCATTTTAAGTGCAGTATTAGCATCACGTACAAATATCCTGCTTGGCAATTCTTGTCCTTTGATGATTTCAAGACTCCAAAATAACCCCATTGGATCCACGCCCTTATAGGTGCCTGATAAGGCTGGATCCGTGGTGAGATCTACTTCTCCATTGATATTTGCATTAAAATGTGCGAAAGAATGGTACAAAACTGTTTCGTTTTTCATAGCGTCCACGTATTCCACTCTGAACGTTACACTTGAACCTGGTATTAAAGCACGACCTTTTATTAGTATCATCTCATCGAGAAGCGCCTTTTGATTGCTTACTTCCATATGAGGTAGAGGTTTCGTACCAATCTCAAAATATCTGAATAAAGGCAATTAAAATCATGAGTGATGCTTTTACATATTGATAGCGATGAAAATAGTAGCGAAATTACAATTTACATCTACAACAATGAAAAACTAAAATAATAATGATAATAATACTAAGAAAAATAATGAGAAGTTGACAATGTCTTGATCTTACCAATCACCGTAGGGGCTTTAGAAATTGCTACCAATAAGTTAAGAAAAATTCTTGAGAAGCTAAACCTGCACCTGGAGTTAGATGCTCGGCTGAAGACATGTTTTCTTGAGGCATCGCAAAAGTAAAGAAGTAAAGAACAAAAGTGAACTGTACAAAAGGATAGTAAAAAGAAGAGAAATAGAAATGTTTTCCATCTTTGACAAAGGGTAGTGGATCAATAACAAACATATTCTAGTCAATTGGCCTGTTGTTACATCAATTCCGTGTAAAAGCAACAAAATGAAAATGATAATAATTATAATTGAACTTGTTAACGTTGAAAAGATCAAGGAAGTTAGTAAAGAGGGGTATAAGTAACTGAGTATACTGAAGCTAGATAAAATAGAGGAAGAGAAAGTGAAAAACACATTACGAAAAGGGTATTTTAAGAGGGTGAGACTTGTAATCTAATCAAATGTGGAGTAAGAAATAAGGTCAAAGCAAATAACTGGGCAGTTGCTCTGATATGTTATGGAATAGGAACTTTAACAAGAATGAAAGACGAATCAGAAAATATGGACAGAAGAACTAGGAAATTAATGCCAATAAATTAAGAACTTTACCCTTGTCATGATATAGCAGGAATTTATATTGGTAGAAAAAAGGTGGAGAAGAATTGGAAATCAGCCACAACGGTGTCAATACTTGCTCAACCGCAGACTACGATTCTTCGGACACATGATCAGAAAAGATGGCCTCACCTGCAAGCTCCGGTTAGGCAGAGTTGATGGCAAACGACCGAGAGGGAGACCACGGCAAACATGGCTCAAAGACATCTGCCAGAGCCTGAACTCTAACATACAGTCGACAATCAAACGTGCCAAAGATCGTGAGCTGTGGAGAATGGTGATCGGCAAACCACATTAGACGAGGACGCTACAACAAGTACAAGTAAGTAAGAGAAAAGCTGGCAGGAGTTGAAAAGCTGTGAGAATTGTCTGAATACTAAGGTAACCAATTTAACGCGGAATATTAAGCCTACCACAGATAACATCATGTCAAAAGTAAGAGAACTTGGGACATCAAATACTGCTACTGCATAAGACCAAATGAAAACATAAATAAAATGAAAAGGGACTCCCCAAAAACAATGGAAGGTAAAGACAGGCAGTTTACTAGGAATGCAAATGGAATTGACTAGTAAAATATTTGGTCGCATTTAAGGAAGGGGGACTAGAAAAGGTGCAAGGGAGCCTTAGTTAGTAGTGTACAGGAACAGTCTCTGGACTAATTACACGAAGCACTGTTTTGACAAAACGAATCATACATAGTTAATCAAAATGTGCGGTGAAAAGCAAAAGAAAAATAGTTATTTGGTGAGCAGTTGCACAATTTACACAAAGATAATATAGAAGGCGATGTGACAAAGTAGTAACACAGAATGGTATGAACAGAAGCCAGAAGAAGTTGCAGAGAATCAAGTCTTAGTATTGCGATATTTTATGATTCAGTGTGAGAGGATTATTCAAGGATGAAGGTCAAACATTATTATAGTTGACAAGAAACAGAAGGAGGTAAAGATAATTGGATATTTCCGGCTATTCCCGATGATTGTCATGCAAAGGACAAAAAAACAAGAAAAGATGGAGAAGTATGAATAAATAAAGGAAGGTTGTGGAAAATGAAAATGTTACAATAACCCCTCTTGAGATGTGCGCACCAGCATCCAAATCACATTACTTCGAAAGGTACATGTAAAAGATTAGAAATGATGTAAAATTACAAGTGATATAAAATACAACACTCTTAGGAACAGCACGGATTTTAATAAATACATTTTCTGGGCGAGTTGCTAGATATGGTAGGGTGTGTCCTTTATCAGCTTGTAACTGATTGTTACCTCTTTACTTACCCAGATTTATTAACATCTTGATCTCTGTGAATAAATAAATTTGCCATAATAATATTTATACAGGGTGAGCATTTCAGTGTTAATTATATTGTTACTGATTTTTGACCTGTGCATAACAATGACATTTAATTAAACACAGGTATAAAATCTAAATTACAAAGGTCAAACGGTGTAAAATTGCAAATAAAAGAACACCTAAAGGATGGAAATTATTTCTAGAATGGTGTTTATGAATCGATTTCTCAGAAAGAAATTTACAAAATTCTAAATTAATTCATCATTTAGACATATTTTCACTTGTCTTTTGATTTTGTACTGTTTTTTTGTGTGTTTTTTGAATTTTTTGAATACCATTCTTAAAAATTGTTGAGAGATTTAAAGTTGTTGTGCAGCTGTATAGTATTTAGAGCAAGAATTTACCTAAGAATCTTGTCTTGGGACTCTGACGAAAATAGAAATTTCTGCATTTACAATAGATCTAGTATTCCAAATGTCTTTTTGTAAACACGATCGAAGTTTTAAAAAATGATAATGCTTACGATTGACTCAGAATCATTAATAAACATTTCCTGTTGTAATCTACAGCATTCCTCCCTTTTGGATCAGAAGATCACAAAATACTCAATTAAAAAGAAACAAGTTACCAATTTAACGTAAGAGGAGGTCTAAGTGCTCTACCTGACCAGTACCATTTCTTTTACAAGGTGGATAAACTTCTTCTGGCTGATTGTTTGGAACTACTGGAACTGCTAGTTCGTGTGCAGGTGCTACACCTGAACTTTCTACAGTTTGAGGTTCAACTGTGCAAGGTAAACGTTCTCTGGCTGACTCATCTGGAATGATGTGATCAACATGAACATACCTTCGGTTATTTCCTGGTATTCTGCCAAGATAAGAAAGTGGACCTGTAATTTGCACCATGGTACCTTGGATCCATCTTTCCCCACCCCTTCCAAAGCTTCAATTTCCAAAACGTTGATATTAGTCAAACTGCCTAGAACCACAGTGACGATCTCTTTTCATCTTTGAATACTGTTGTTTTTCCTCAACTTTTGCTCTGATATGAGGATTAAGTAATCTAAGTTTAATTTCGGGTTGTCTCCTGTGAAAAGTTCATCAGGGATTGACCCAGTGGTGGTGTGGGGTGTGTTCCGATATCTGAAGAGAACATCAGCAACCTTGTGTTGCAATGATAGTGATAACGAACAAATCTCACATATCTTCTTAAAAGTTTGCACATGTCTTTCAGCAATCTCATTTGATGGAGGATAATAAGGAGGACACAAAGCATGTTTCATTCTATTGTCCAAGAGAAACTCTTTTAATTCTTGATGACATACACCATAGCGTGCTAGCAAAGAGCTAAATACAGTGATTTTAGCTGATGAAGTGGTTGAATTCATTGGTGTAACTTCTAGTCAATTTTTATTGCTATCCACTATCAACAGAAACTGCTGACCTTTAGTCTAGAGAAAATCAACATGAATTCTTTGCCACAGCTCAGTAGCACATGGCCAAAAAAGTAATGGAGAAGGCTTTGGTGTAGCGTGAAGATTTGTACTAGTAGTTCAACCCCTAACCATGTGTTTGACGTCTTGGTCAAGGCCAGGCCACCAGACAAATGATCTAGCAATAGCCTTAATTTGAGTTATATCACGATGACAAAAATGTAACTCATTACGAATATGCTGCTAACACACATCTGGATGACTACTCTACGACCCCAAAGTAAACAACCATGTTCAACAGATAACTCATTCTGATGAGACCAGTAAGAACGAAGTTCATCTGAAGGGTAAGTAGACCCACATCCAGTTAAAACAAAATCAAAAACTTTACTTAAAATCTTATCTGTTGGAGTAGCACTCTTAATGTCCTTTGCAGTAATTGGCAAGGAATTAATGTCAGTGTGCAAAACAAAATTTTCATCGGGGTTAATGTCATCAATATGTTGCACAGGTAGACGGCTTACCATGTTCGGTACACAATATCATATGAGTAAGCTGCCAAAAGAAGAGACCATCTCTGCATGCCACCAGTAGCTAATACAGGGATACCTGACTTGGGACCAAAAGTCTTTGTTAGAGAAGCATCAATATCATTGCAAAAGCAGGGCAAGCTATCTACAGAAAAACAGGGGTGTAGAACGCTATTCCTTTGCGTAAAGTATTTTTAAGAACACTTGACTTTAGCAAATTCTTCTCATTTAGTCTTGATGCCAGCAATTAAGCCTTATTCTTTGAAAGGGAGAGATCTCTGACAAGATCATTTAGTTCGGCCCGAGAAAAGGTCTGGCGCTCAAACTCGCCGTTATCCGGTATGTAATCTTTGTCAGCGCTATTGTGTCGTTCAGGATCATCTTCTAAAGTTTCAATATCATCTGGTGGAGCGGGGAATGGCAGACTTGCACTGTGAGGGGCAGACCATATTGCAGAATTCAAGATTGGATACACGATTTTAAGCTTGTTATTCGTTGAATATCCTGTGACATGTAGTTTGCAAAAATAGCAGTCTGTCAAATGATCTTTGGCTCCTTCCAAAGTATGGGAATGGTCAGTAACATGAATGTCTTCCACTTGTTGTACCAGTCTCGTAGCCCACTTGAGCAGGATGTGCAGATAACGTCCAGCGCACATGACTTGTCTTGGTCTCACAGTGGGCATTTAAAGTATAGCTTCTAAAGTTCCTTTATCTCAGATGTGATTGTACACTTCTGGACTTTCGCATTAAAGTCTCTGCAGACATAGCGAAATAAATTAGGACTAGCTCTACACTGTCGAGTCATTTCCAAGTTACAAAAGCAAATGAGGAAATCACTGCATGCCCTTTACAGGACACCCTAAAACATGATGAAATATTTCATCAGACAAATTCTGATTGGATAAGCTGAGATGACAAATTGAGATAATTAAATCCTTGGAGGCGTTTCATCACACAAATGGATATTGATTAAATTTAGATGACAAAATGCTTGCAGACATTACATTAGATACAAATAATTCTTTGCTCAAGTCGAAGACAAATTTCATCAGAGCTGTTATGCTCTGAAAAAAATATTTGATCTCATGTTGTTTTTTTCCTGTTGGTATTAAATAGGACTTATGTATCCTTTTCATTTATGTCAATCCATTTCAGTCATAAAGAGATTTTTCGTTTGGCCACCCTTATGCGATATGACAGGGTTTATTTCTTCAAGTCCGACGCCTTTCCTGAGGCTAAACAACAAGGAAAATACACTCTAAAACCTCTTTAAGAGAATGTGAAATGAACGTCGTCGTTTGCCAAGCACGAGCTGGGTCGAGGCGAGTTGCTAAAGTTCGCAGGTACACCAACAAAATTAGCAACTACACCAACGTCGACCCTTCGAGCTTATAGAGACATCATGGAATATTTTTTTAAGATGGGAAATTGGTACTCAAGTTTACATATTTCATCAGATACCTAATAATCCACCTTCCTTCCCCACAAACACACACACCCAATACCCCACTGTATTTTNAACAACAAGGAAAATACACTCTAAAACCTCTTTAAGAGAATGTGAAATGAACGTCGTCGTTTGCCAAGCACGAGCTGGGTCGAGGCGAGTTGCTAAAGTTCGCAGGTACACCAACAAAATTAGCAACTACACCAACGTCGACCCTTCGAGCTTATAGAGACATCATGGAATATTTTTTTAAGATGGGAAATTGGTACTCAAGTTTACATATTTCATCAGATACCTAATAATCCACCTTCCTTCCCCACAAACACACACACCCAATACCCCACTGTATTTTATATGACATATTCTGTTAACTTAAAAAATTACCAGTAATTTGAACACACATTGCATTACTACAGAAATGGAAATAAAATGCAGAGATATAATTGTTTAGATTGTAGATATGTGGGAGGTATGTTCATTAAACTTGATGTATTGGGTAATAGCTTTAATATTCATAAAATGGGAGGTAAATTACCACAATCAAAGACTGGTTTTACACCTAAAAGATATAAATATATGGGTCCATACATTCCACCTGATTAACTGTTAGAATATGATTCGGATGATAACATTAATAAATATCACCATAAACCAAAGTATAAAAAGAAAATTTTTGACAAGAGTTATACGCCTAACTGGACTGAGGAGATTTCTATAACAGATAAGGCTCAACACACTAATCCAGTTACTTATAAAATAAAAGTGTATTAATTTATGAAATAGATCAGATTTAAACACATTTTCAGAATATTTCCTAACACAACATTTTTGATATCTCGCATATTATAAAATTTTAATTAGTCCTTTTTATAGACAAAACATCTGTTATTTGTTTTATCATAAGTGAAATAGTCAATCACTTTTACTTTTTGTATAATGGTGTTACTACAATATTTCCTAACACAAGATATTTGATATCCCGCATTATCTCTATAATTTTACGTCTGTCTTGTTTAATAAATAACACTTTCTATTCATGTTATCGTTTTTTATTGGATGAATAACTTTTATTTCTGTTATAATGGTATTATTTGAGAATTAGTACTTAGATCAATGAAATAAATGATGTTTAAACACATTTTCTGAATATTTCCTAACACAACATACTTTTTATCAAGTATATTATAAAATTTTAATTGGTATTTTTTTAAGACAAAACATCTGTTATTTGTTTTATCATAAGTGACATGGTCAATCACTTTTACTTTTTGTATAATGGTTTATTGCAAACTTAGTCTCTTAATCTTTGAAATAAATGAGGCTTTAACAAATTTTAAGAATATTGCCTAAGACAACATATTTGATATCGAGCATTATTTATATAATTTTAAGGCGGTCATTTTTTAAGAAATGCAATTTGTTATTCTTTCTTATCATTATTGACATGGTCAACCACTTTTATTTCTGGTATAAATGGTATAATGATATTATTGCCGACTTATTTTATAAATCTATGACATAAATGAGATTTAAACATCTTTCAACAATATTTCTTTACACAACATATTTGGTTACAAACATTTTTATATATAAACGCCGTCATGGCCGGTCCGAAGCCTGGATGAGAAAGGAGGAGGGTTGGGCAAGAGTCCAGTCACTCCTTCCTGTAAAACAACCTCCGATTACGGAAACTTGGACAGCAAACAAAACCTATGGTCACAGAAACATGTCGTGTGAAATAACTGAAGATAATGACCTCAGATGGGAAGAAACCCATATGATGGGTAGGTGCGAAAGCCTACGGAAGTCCCCAACCTGAGAACGACATGCATGAGATCACTTCTAACACTATAAAGATACACCCATGTAGAATGTTGGAATGTAAGAACCATGTACGCCACCGGGAAAACTGCAATAATCGCAAGGGAAAGGAGAAAATACCATCTACAAATATTAGGTATAAGTGAAGCAAGGTGGACTGGTTTCGGAGAAGTGAAGGTCAACACCACAGAGTCTGTACTGTATTCTGGGTCAGATGAATAACAAGATAGAGGTGTAGGAATCATGCTGATTCCTGAGACTAGGAAATGCATAATCAAGTGGAATCCAGTGAATGAAAGGATCATTTGCGCTAGATTCAACTCAGAATATGTGAAAGCCTCCTTTATTCAGATCTACAGCCCTATAAATGATGCAAATGAAGAGGAGAAGGATGATTTCTACGATCAACTACAGAAAGAGATTGAGTCAACACAGAAGCATGACATGTTGATCGTTATGGGAGACGCAAATGCCAAAGTAGGTTGTAACAACAAAAACCATGAGGAGGTTTTAGGGAAAGAAGGCTTAGGCGTCATGAATGAGAATGGTGAAAGATGTATTGAATTATGTGAAGAAAACGATCTTCTGATTAGAGGCATATGCTTCAAACACAAAAACATTCACAAATACACATGGACCTCACCAAAGAACAGAAAATAAAACCAAATTGATCACTTCATCATCAAATGGCAGATACAGGAGGTCTCTCCCTGATGTACGAGCCACGAGGGGTGCAGATGCTAGAAAAAATGACCATAACCTTGTGGTCGGCAAAGTGAATCTTACTCTTTCAAGACACAAATTCAACACCACCAGCAGAAGGGCAACGTTCAACACTGCACTTTTGAGATATAAAGAAATCCAAAAGCAATTCACAGTAGAGTAGAAAAACAGGTTTGAAGCTTTGGAAGAGAGCATGGAAACAACTATGGAAGAGGCAAACATACAAAAAGAATGGGAATATTTTACCACAATCTACACGAAGACAGCTGAAAGATCCTGGGTAGGAAAAGAAAGGAGCATAAAGAGTGGATAAGCAGTGAAACGTGGAAAGCTATAGATGAAAGGAAGAAAGTGAAAAAAGGGGATAAACTGTGCAAGATCAGAGAGATCTCGTGCTATCAGAAAATAGAAGAATAGTAAGGTGGAGAAGAGTGTTAAGAAAGCCGCCAGAGAAGATAAACGTAAGATGATAAATGGACTCGCTGAAGAAGCGGAGCATGCAGCAAAAAACAATGACATGGAAACACTGTAGAAGATTACGAAGCTTTTGTGCAACAAGAGAAAACAATCAGCAACTGGTGTGAGAGACAAAACTGGTAAGCTACTAGTTAAAGATTGTCAGATACTACAAGGATGGAAACAACACTTCGAAGGAGTATTAAATGTTGAGAATGAATGTGACAAAAATGGGGAGGAAGATGAGTTTAAGATCGGTAATGTTGAAACCATCGAAGAAATCAAAAAAGACCCCTTCACAGAAGAGGAAGTGAAGATAGCAGTAAAAAAAGTTGAAGAGCAATGAAGCAACAGGAGTAGATAACATAAGTGGAGAAATGTTGAAAGCTGGGAGCAAGATCACATACAAGAGATTACTACACATGTTCGAGAAAGTGAGAGAGACCATCAATATGCCAAGTAACTGGAAGAAATCAATGATAGCTAAAGTACCAAAGAAAGGTGACCTTACTAAATGCGACAATAGTAGAGGAATATTCCTGCTCTCCATACATGGGAAAGTCTTCTGCGGAGTTGTTTTAGAAAGAATCAGGAAAGGAGCAGACGAAAAACTGAGAAATGAGCAGACAGCATATAGAAAAGTACACGGGACAGCTGAGCAGATGTTATTACTTCGAAATATTGTCGTACAGTGCATCGAGTGTCAAGCATCACTGTGCATTAACTTTATTGACTTCCGTAAAGCTTTCCATAGCATCGACAGAGAGAAACTCTGGAAGATTCTGAAATTTTATGGAGTACCAGATCTCTATATAGAGGTCATAAAGGAAATGTACAGATGAAGTAGTAATTGCGTCATTAACAACGGGTAGACATCAGAGTGGTTCTCTGCAAACACTGGTGCTCGACAAGGCTGTGTGATGTCAGGCTTCCTCTTTATTATTACCATAGATTGGATCATGGGGAAAGCAACAACGGCAAAGAAAACCGGAATAATATGGAAGTTTACCACCAAGTTTAAAGACTTAGACTATACAGACGAAATCGCCCTCCTATCCAGCAAACACCAACATATGCAGGAAAAAACTGACAAGCTATGTAAATAGGCTGAAAACGTCGGTCTCAAAATCAACACAGACAAGACCAAGGTGTTGAGACTTAATCACAAGGAAAACCGCCCAATCGAGATCAAGGGCAGAAGTGTTGAAGACGTGGACACCTTCACATACCTCGGTGCCATAATAAACAAAACAGGGGGATCCACTGAGGATATCACACATAGGCTGAGTCTAGCAAGAAATGCGTTTGGCATGCTTAACCCACTCTGGAAGTCAAACCAATACAGTAGTAAGACCAAGATTTGAGTGTATAATAGCAACGTAATGTCCGTGCTACTCCATTGAGGAGAGATGTGGAAATGAAATGGAAATGATATCAGCAGATTGGAAATATTTCAGAGCAAAAGGATTCTCCGTATCTTCTGGCCCACAAAAATCACAAACAACGAGCTCTACCTTTGGACGAAAACCAATCCAGTGGAAGAGCTCATGAGGTGTAGGAGATGGAGATGGATTGGATATACTCTGAGAAAATCACAAAATGATAACTGTAGAGTAGACCTAACATAGACACCAGAGGGAAAAAGAAAGAGAGGATGCCCGCGAACAACATGGCGGAGGATTGCGGAAGCAGAAAGAAATGACCTGGGATGGCAAACATGGAACGAAGTTAGGAACATAGCCAAAGACAGAGAGAGATGGCGGAGGATGCTGTCAATACTTATGAGCCGCACTTGGCTCGAAGAGGATAAGAAAGTAAGTGTTATTTATATAATTGTAAATTTTTCTTTTTTTAAAAAAAATATTTTTATTTGGCTTATCTTTGTCTATATGGTCAATCACTTTTGCGTCTGGTATAATTGTATTATTATAGACTTACTATAAAAATCCTTGAGATATATGAAATTGAAGCACATTTTAAAAGTATTTGCTTAGGTAAAATATTTGATAGCCAGCATTATTGATAATTTTTATTACTTGGCTCTTTTTTTAACAAATAAGATTTGTTATTTGTCCTATTATTATGTATATTGTCAACCACTTTTTCTTCTTCTATAATGGAAATATTTTAGACGTAGTATATCTATCTATAAAATAGGTGAAATTTAAACACATTTTAAGAATATTTGTTTTACCAACACAATTAAGATTACGCATTACTTGTAAAACGTCGGTCTTTTTTAATTAAAAAAAAATTTATTTGTGTTATCATTATCTAATTGGACAAATAAGAAATAGGATTTGTTATTGGCCTTATCATTATCTATATGGTCAATCACTTTGACTTCCTGAATAATGGTATTATTACAGACTTAATATATAAATTTATGAAAAAAATGGGATTAAAACACATTTTCAGAATATTACCTAACACAACACATTTGATATTATTATCTCTACGGCCAATCACTCTTTCTTCTGGTATACTGGTATTATTAAAGACTGGGTTTGTATATCTATGAAATATATGAGATTTAATCACATTTTAGGAATATGTTTTAAAACAACATAATTGATGTCCTCGGATTCATTTTCATTTGTCTTGAAGTTTTATGGATTTATTAGTGTTGACTTTGCAATTTGTACTGCATTGTACTGGAGCTAGGATACGTATAATAATTATGTGAGTGTGTTATAAAGGAGAAGGATAAGAAACAAAATATTCCAACTAAGAAGGAAATCCTTGGTCAGGTATTAACAGAATTTTTTTAATTCATACTGATAGAAAGATAAATGTCTGAAAAAATTGAAAGAATCCTTACCTCGCTTATTAAAAGAAAAGACACTGTTCTGAAAGGACCATTTATTACATCTGAAAGGCTTATATACAAAATACAATTTACAAAAACACAAATACTAAGTTAGAAAAAGAAAATGAAAGAAGCTAAAAAATAAACCAATGTATGGGTTGTGAAACAATAACCACCAGCCGTTCCCCAATAGATATTGCAGTTTTAAGATGATAAGCTGCACACAATAGACTTAAGAGAAGAAAGCAACTCTTCACAAAAAGCCACAGTTTTATGTCAATTCATTTTTTAAGTACATGGTTCAAGGTCAACAATTATACTATTAGGGGAAATTTCTGTTAAATTTCTTTGACAAAACCGTTTGACAACTACTTTTAAACAAATGATAATTTGTTATCTCTATCTGTGAAGACACCAAAAGGAAAACAAGATGCGTTTCTTAACTCTTCCAAATCTTTCATTTTCATTTTTAAGACGCCCATAAATTGAGGTCACACAGCACTGATAACCTCATTTTAATCCTCTGCTTACAATCGGAGGATTATGGGTCGCACAAGGTCAAGGGTTTTTCCAAATAAAATGTACATTGCTTGCTTTGACTGCGGTATGAAGGAGATAAGAAACAAGTGCTTGAGAATAAAATCCTGCTATAATTTTTATTGGATTGCTCTATTTCTAGAGTTCAATCTCATTGATGTAAAATACACCTGTCTGCCAAATGTATTACTGTATGTTTTATACTATTGTACATGTCATTTTTTTTTCTGTTTCTTAATAGGTGCGTTATCATCGCGAATAATTCGCCAATTTGCGCTGATTTGTAGATCGGGAATAAATAAGACCACTTCTGAGTACAGTCTTTCCTTCCTTTATAAATTGCCTACATGTGCTGAAAATCTTACAATTTCACTAACTTTTAAACAAAATAAAACCTAAAAATATCGACCAATCACAAAATCTCTACAGTCATACGTGCTCCTGTATTAAACTGAGTCACGTTACTCCAATATCACGGAGAATAACGATTTCCTGTCCTGAGGTTAAAAACCAAGTCGTATGTACATTTAATCATAATTGCTGAAATTTTCAGTCGCAAATGACGCAAATGAATCTATTTTTAAAAACTAATTCAAATCCACTTCTAATCCGTTACCAAACAAGTATACAAAACAACTTGAGAAGAAAATAAATTAAAAGTGAATAATTTACATTTCAAGGACGATTCATTCTCCAACAGTTATACCTGTTGTATGCAGTGTACATCTTCACGTCAAAAACACTTTGTTCCTGTTATGAATTCTATTCATCATTCTTTCGAATGAAACTTTTGTTATCTTAATGTCCGGAAATAGATTGTCATCAAACAAATTTTCATAATTTTAAACCAAGGGCTTATTTTCTTTCTTCTTCTGCCTCTCACTTGTTTCATAAGGAATTTCAAAGGATATCTGGATATCAAATATCTATACAAGATATTTGATATCCAGAATTATCTATAAATTTTATTAATTGGTCTTCTTTGACGTATAAAATCTATTATTTGTCTTATCATTATCTGTATGGTCAATCACTTTTCTTCTGATAAAATGGTTTTATTACAGACTCAGTTTATACATCTATGAAATAGGTAAGATTGAAACACATTGTAAGAATATTTCCCAATACAACATATTTGATATCCAGCATTATTTACAATGTTTTAATTGATCTTTTTAAACAATGTTTATGACATTTCCATCAATATCTGATCCACATAAATCAAATTTGGAATGGATAAAAACAACGTTTTTATTAAAATTTTACTCATACATTATATAATAAAAATTATCTATTCAACCATATTATCCTATAAAAGTTTTTTAAGAAATTTCATATGTATAGTGTAAGTATGAGTTCAGAAAAATCAAACTATAATAAAGAAACGAACATTTAAAAAATGTAAAAATCTATTGATTATATATTCACAAAATTTTCGTATTTTCCTAAATATGAACAAGAAAAACAAAAAACATACAAACAGCAAAATATTACTTTTCAGATGCCTTTTTGAAAGTAAAAAAATTACCAGGAAGTATAGAAGTTGCTTTCATAGATCAGAAAACACAATGTTTT
Source organism: Morbakka virulenta (assembly GCA_003991215.1). Lineage (NCBI taxonomy): Eukaryota > Metazoa > Cnidaria > Cubozoa > Carybdeida > Carukiidae > Morbakka > Morbakka virulenta. The sequence continues at coordinate 52,005 of RDPX01000750.1, forward strand.
TTATAAATTAAAATATATTTTTTAATTAACTATTTAACAAAAAGAATATATGATTATGCTTAAAGATTAGATAAAATTTATTGCTAGATAAAATAATTTATGATGCTCATTTGGAAGAAACGAAAGCGGAAGTTACAAATGACTATGTAAAATTGTATTATAATTAAATCAATACCAAAAAAATAACAAACCAATTAAAAATATTGATATATTAGATCAAGATTTATGTGTCAAAAGATGAGCATGGAAAATTTAACAGATACCTGAATTTCAACATGAAAAAAAAACATCGTGACCAAATAAAAAGCCAAACCGTTGTTTTGTTGATCTGATTGTCAATAGATTTAAAAACCATTTCAATAACAAAAATTATAAATTTATACAAAATCATGAACGTCGTAAATTTTGTAATACCAAAAACAGTAAAGAAAACATAGCATTATTTATTAATAAATCCTTAATTTGCTTCAAAAAATTTCACCTAAGATTATGCGTAATTGGTCCATATGGTGTTATTCTTAGATACAAGCCAGAAAAGAGAAACAAAAATGTTAATACAAATTCGATATACATTTTCATTTAAAATAATCATTGCTATGAAATAAAAATGACATAAAAATATAAACAACATTGTTGGAAAGCTGATGATGAAAACATTAACATTAAATTACAAATACACAATGTATCAGAACAATTTTTTTATTAGAACAAATGAAATTCACAACATGAAACAAATATTCTTCATAACGTCTGTTGAAGACATTATCGATGTAATATACAATAGTTATCAAGATCAAGACACAGTAACATTTATTTATAATGATTATTTAGAAAATATCTTATTTTAAATCAATGAGGAGCTAAAATTTACTTCAGACGTAAAAACACCCAATGGAAAATGTATTTTTTTATTAATTAAATAAAACAAAGTAAATGCACCAATAATAACATTAGATACACCACAAGATGACACTAATTTATTGATTGATGAATAGAATGAGTATTATAAAACGAATGATATATTTTATAACGCTGTTACTTGTAAAGAACATATATCATCTTATAATGATTCGAAAAAAAAGAGATAGAGAAACTATTACCTTCTGGTTCAAAACAGGGTATTTCCATAGGTTGCTTGTAGACGCAGTAGTAGGCATAAACTCGAGAAAAGCTTAGACAAATAATTTCAGGGATATCAAGAACTATCCTCTATGATATATGACAAGTGTAGGATAACAGTCAACCTTAAGAATATACCCAATATATAGTTAAAGTAGATAATAATACAAGTCCTATTCTATTTTTAGGTTTATATTCAAGATGCTATGGTTATAAACTGAATAGCATTGCTGAAAATTGGAAGTATTGTACCATAAAAATATTTGAAACCTCGACTATCGAACAGTAAAGATCTGATTTAAAAATCTTTAAAATTCAACTTTAAATGTATTACTCAAAAAATTCATCGTTGACAAGAATCTAGGTATAATCGAAAAAACAGCCAAAATGATCAAGTTCAAGATTGTTTAAAAACTGCAACGAAGCATTTTATTATTAAACGAAATGAGGTAAAGGAAATATAATTTCAATCAATGAAGCGAAAACTATTTCAGAAAAAGAAAAAGTGAAACTGATGGTGAAGTAACAACTACCTATAAAATATTAATTAAAGACACAATCCATATATTACAACTTTCTGTACAATAAGAATTAATAAATGGTTTTCTACATATTTTAGAGGTGATTTATGAAGTTAGATCATTAAAAAATTATCAAACATATAAAAAATTAAGGGGAAAAAATATTAACGTTTTCGGTGTCAAAATACCCTCGTTACTAATTAGTAACAATAAAAACATTTTTAACTAATAAAGGAAATATTTAAACAGTCAGATGAAATTCAATGGATGAAACTTGAATTTGAAACATGTTTAACAAACAAAAATTCGTGATAATAAATTACCCCATATAAAAAATATTTACGTTATTGAACACAAGATAAATAATAAATTTGATTCTAATGAAATTTGAAAAGTAATGGAATATAGTATTATGTTTGTCAAAGAATGATTACCGGGTTTTGGTAAAACTACTGCTTGTAAAATTATTGAAGAGGTTCTATTCATTTCACCAAATAGTAAATTATGCCAACAATTAAGAAAAGATGGAGATGACGCAATAACATTGAATAAATTATTAGCCGTGAGTTTGGCTGATGATCAGTTTATGAAAATGAAAATTCGCAATCCTCAAACCTGGAAAAGAAATGAATGATCCTAAAGCATACCGTCCCATATCACTATTATCAGTGGTCTATAAACTTTTTCAACGACTAATTCTAAACCGAATTGACCCTATCGTAGAAAGCCAGCTTTTAAGAGCAGGCGGGGTTTGTAGCAAACCAATCGACCCTCGATCGTGTGGCCTCCTTGGTCATGATAACCAACAGGTCTTTCAGACTTACCAGCCACAGTGGTGAAACAAGAAGAACAAAGCCCCTGTATAACGGTGTCCCACAGGGCTAGGTGCTACCCCCCTATTTTGTTCAATATTTGTATTGCTGACATGCCACTAACAATTGCAGAAAATTACATGTATACAGATGATCTATTCTTGGCTTACCCTGACACCAATATGCAGAGAATCCAAAACTACCTTACAAATGATGTGGAATCCATTTCATCGTACTTTCAACAGTGGCGCCTGAAACTAAGTATCCAAAAAACTTGCAGCTCATTCTTTCACCTAAACAACAACGATGCTGAAGCCAAGCCCAGGATAACCGTTGATGGAAAAGACTTACCTTTGGTAAAACATCCAAGTACCTTGGCATCACTCTTGACAGAAGCCTCACCTTCAAGTGCCATATAGAGGAACTTGTTGGTTAAGTCTCCTCAAGAGTTGCTGCACTGAAAAGATTTGCAGGAACATCGTGGGGATCTAACCTTACCACCTTCAGATCATCCATACTTGCACTAGTATATGCTCCAGCTGAATACTGCCTGACGATATGGATGAGGAGTGCACACACACAAAAGTTAGACAGTGTTGTAAACTTTGCCCAAACACTCATCAGTGGATGTCTTACCTTCACACTGAAGGAATTCATGCACGTCATGGCTGGCATCCCACCACACGACATGAAACGGGAATCAATCATGCTGGATTTAGCGAACAAGTGTGAGAGCGAAGGCTATCCCATGCATGAACTTGTCAGCGAATACCCCAATACCAAACAGCTCCGTAGTAGAAACCCTCGCCCTCTACAACTCAGAGTGATAAAGCACAAAGCAGATGGGCTAACCCCAGCGGTCTGGCAAGCTGTAAGACGGTTTGATAAATGGGAGAATACAACCACCCCACTACGAGACAATATACCCGCACCAAATGCCCACCAGGCTGGGCACAAGCACCCAAGAAAGAGCAGGATAAACTTCAACAGGCGGAGGTCAGGCTATGGTAACTATAGTAGCTGGCAACACAAGATCGGACTGTCTAGTAGCCCCTCATGCTAATGTGGAGATAGGAACCAAACCGCAAAAACATTATCAATGACTGTGCCACCTTCACACCGCCTGGTGGCGCCAGAGAGGTGACAGAGCAGCCACTGAGTGATGAGTTACAGCAATAGCTGCAGTTTATGGAATGGTAGAGAGTTTATACGAAAAAAGAAAGAAGAATAAGAATAAGTAAATGCAAGACAAAAATATTTGATGAGATCCTATTACACAATCCCACACAATCATATTTAATAAAGTTGCTCATTGATAATAACAGTGCTAAATGATTCCATTGTACAGGTGAGATTGACCAAAAAAAATCACTCATCTTTGATTGTAATTATGTCAAACATAAAAATGATTATCATTTTCTCTCAATCAAATATTTTCAGATCTAATAGCATTAAAAGTTTACAAGCAATTAAAACATTAGTTAGAAAAGATGATATTAACTAACCTTTAACGAACAGTAAAGATCTGATTTAAAAATCTTTAAAATTCAACTTTAAATATATTACTCAAAAAATTCATCGTTGACAAGAATCTAGGTATAATCGAAAAAACAGCCAAAATTATCAAGTTCAAGATTGTTTAAAAACTACAACGAAGCATTTTATTATTAAACGAAATGAGGTAAAGGAAATATAATTTCAATCAATGAAGCGAAAATTATTTCAGAAAAAGAAAAAGTGAAATTGATGGTGAAGTAACAACTACCTATAAAATATTAATTAAAGACACAATCCATATATTACAACTTTCTTGACAATTAATAAATGGTTTTCTACATATTTTAGAGGTGATTTATGAAGTTAGATCATTAAAAAATTATCAAACATATAAAAAATTAAGAGGAAAAAATATTAACGTTTTTGGTGTCAAAACACCCTCGTTACTAATTAGTAACAATAAAACATTTGTAACCAATAAAGGAAATATTTGAACTATCAGATGAAATTCAATGAATAAAACTTGAATTTGGAAAATATTTAACGAACAATATTTCGTGATAATAAAGTTCCCCATATAAAAAATATTTATGTGATTGAACACAAGATAAATGATGAATTTGATTCTAATGAAATTTGAAAAGTAATGGAATATAGTATTATGTTTGTCAAAGAATGATTACCGGGTTTTGGTAAAACTACTGTTTGTAAAATTAATGAAGAGGTTCTATTCATTTCACCAAATAGTAAATTATGCCAACAATTAAGAAAAAATGGAGATGACGCAATAACATTGAATAAATTATTGGCCGTGAGTTTGGCTGATGATCAGTGTATGAAAATGAAAAATCGCAATCCTATTATCAGTGGTCTATAAACTTTTTCAACGACTAATTCTAAACCGAATTGCGCCTATCGTAGATAGCCAGCTCCCTGAAGAGCAGGCGGGGTTTCGAGCAAACCGCTCAACCCTCGATCGTGTGGCCTCCTTGGTCACGGACATAGAACATGCATTTGACAAAAACGAACGAATGGGCTTAGCTCTTGTTGATCTGTCTGCGGCGAATGAAACTGTTTGGCACCCCAGGCTAAAACTGAAGCTCCTCTCCACTATCCCAGGCAGAAAACGTGTGACTTTCATTATGGAAACGATAACCAACAGGTCTTTCAGACTTACCAGCCACAGTGGTGAAACAAGCAGAACAAAGCTCCTGTATAACGGCGTCCCACAGGGCCAGGTGCTAGCCCCCTAATTTGTTCAATATTTGTATTGCTGACATGCCACTAACAATAGCAGAAGAATACATGTATACAGATGATCTCGTCTTGGCTTCCCTTGGCACCAATATGTAGAGAATCCAAAACTATCTTACAAACGATATGGCATCCATTTCATCGTACTTTCAACAGTGGCACCTAAAACTAAGTATCCAAAAAACTACCAGTTCACTCTTTCACCTAAACAACAACGATGCGGAAGCCAAGCCCAGGGTAACCGTGGATGGGAAAGACTTATCTTTTGAAAAACATCCGAAGTACCTTGGCATCACCCTTGACAGAAGCCTCACTTTCAAGTGCCATATAGAGAAACTTGTTGGTAAAGTCTCCTCAAAAGTTGCTGCACTGAAAAGACTTGCAAGAACATCGTGGGGATCTGACTTTACCACCCTCAGATCATCCACACTTGCACTAGTATATGCTCCAACTGAATACTTCCTGACGGTATGGAATGGATTTGCACACACCCAAAAGTTAGACAGAGCTCTAAACTCTGCCCATAGACTCATCAGTGGACTTCTTACTTTCATACTGAAGGAATCCATGCACGTCATTGCTGGCATCCCACCACACGACATGAAACGGGAATCAATCATGCTGGATTTAGCGAACAAGTGTGAGAGCGAAGGCCATCCAATGCATGAACTTGTCAGCAAATAGCCCAACAACAAACGGCTCCGTAGTAGAAACCGTCACCCTCTACAACTCAGAGCGATAAAACATAAAGCAGATGGTCTAACCCCAGTGGTTTGGCAAGCTGTAAGATGGTTTTATAAATGGGAGAATACAACCACCCCACTACGAGACAATTTCCCAGCACCAAGTGCCCAGCAGGCTTGGCACAACCTCCCAAGAAAGAGCTAGATAAACTTCAACAGGCGTAGGCCAGGCTATAGTAACTTGGGTAGCTGGCAGCAGAAGATCGGACTGTCCAGCAGCCCCTCATGCCAATGTGGAGATAGTAACCAAACTGCAAAAACATTACCAATGACTGTGCCACCTCCAAACCACCTGGTGGCGCCAGAGCGCTGAGAGAGCAGCCACTGAGTGATGAGCTACAGCAATGGCTGCAGATAATGGAATGGTAGAGAAGTTATTAAAAAGAAGAAAGAAGAAGAAGAAGTCAATGCAAAAAAAATAGTATGTAAATTACATTATAGAACATGAAACATTAGATTATATGTAAATTTTAACTATATCATTGAATCGACTGATGAAAAAATCCGTTACAATCCTTGCACCAGTCGAAAATGTCAGCATGATATTAACAATAGATAAACTAGAAAAACAATTCAAATTACTATATGCGAGCCCATGTGACAGCATTCAAGGTCTCAGTATCAGTAAAAATATGAAAATGTTTGACTGCAATACCCCTTTTGTGGATTAATATTTTGTTTGGACGGCTTTAAGAAGAGTAAAA
>RDPX01000750.1:65843-82433 GCA_003991215.1 Morbakka virulenta
ACATTTTCTGAATTTCTATTTCTAGGTCTTAATACTTGCTTCAATTTTCGAATTCCTTAACTGAAATGTTTTTATCACTTGGCACACTCATGTCAATTAATGTACACATTTTGTTTTTCCTATCTTTAATTACGATGACAGGACGATTGGCTTGGATCGTCCGGTCAGTGTTGATCGGAAAGTACCATAGAATAGTGGCATTTTCTCCTTCCGTGACTGGTAGAGGGTGGTGTTCATACCAGTTGGCGTTGGTTTCAATACTAAAGTGTTTGCATATACCCCAATGAAGATACTGTCCAACACGGTCGTGTCGTTTGACATACTCATTAGGAGCAATTACAAGCCATCCAGACACAAGGTGGTCTATTATTTCCTTGTGCTGGTCACAGAACCGGCACTTAGGGTCAACTCCATTCTGCAGTATGTTTGCCTGGTAATTTCGGGTAAACAAGCTTTGGTGCTGTGCTTCGATGATGAAGCCTTCTGTCTCTGCCTTAAGTCCTGCACTCCTCAGCCACTGATGGGTTGCATATTGATCTACATCAGCGTCTTGGCTTCGGAGAGCATACTGTCCATTATTATTATTATATCCATTATATTATTATTATTATTATTATTATTATTATTATTATTATTCAGTAATTTTCTTTTGATTTACTTTTTGTTTAAGATCAAGCACCGGGTCTCTACCAGTGACCTAGGGTGAAGGAAATTGGAGTAATGTAAAGTAAAAATAATTTTGTACTGTATCCTAATTGTATAAAAACAGAATTTGTTGCAAAGTATAAAAACAGTACCAAATAATAACATTTAGTGGACCTTTTACGAACATCAAATAACAGTTGACAGTAAAAAAAATAAATATTTGTAGAAAAAAATGGTTATTTAAATAGAAAGCGTTTTTTTCAAAATATGTGCAGTACTATTAAGGACTATTTTCTGGACTCCGTTTAGTGATGGCTCTCCTGGAATTGTCTTAAGGTAATCAATGGTTTCTTTCTTTATTAGGCCTAGGGCACCCACTACTACTGGGATTGTCTTTGTTTCCAGGTACCACACCTTTTCAATCTCAATCTCCAGATCTTTGTATTCGGATAATTTCGCAAACACCTTAGTAGAAACATTCCTATCGGACGGTACACTCATATCAATGAGTAAGCAGGTGTTATTGCTCTTGTCCTTGACAATAATGTATGGACTGGAAAGTCCCAGAGAATGGTGACATTTTCTCCTTCTGTGACTGGTTCTGGATGTTGCTCATACCAGTTGCTTTTAGTTTCTATAGAGAAAGTATTGAGAATTTTCCATTGGAGATATTGACCAGCCCTGTCGTGGCGGTTTTTATACTCGTCAGAGCAACCTGCGACAAGGTGGTCAATCGTTTCCAGCTTTTCCTTGCAGAATTTACATCTTTAGTCTGCTTCATTGTGCAACACATTGGCCTGATAATTAGGCGTGAAAAGACTTTGGTCCTGAGTGGCAAGAATAAAGCCTTGTGTTTCCCCTTTCAGTCCAGAGCTCTTCAGCCACTGATGGGTCGCCGCTTCGTCCATATCAGCGTTTTTGCTTCGGGCTGCATACTGTCCATGGAGGGGCTTTTCTTGCCACCTAGACTCCAATTGTTTCAAACTATTGTTTTTCACCGCAAGCTTTGTTTTGCGGGCTACTGTCGTTGGTTGTAGATGGTTGTTGTTTTCCTTATTTAGATCTAAATCCAGCTGGCGAGAAAATTTAGCTGATTCTTTAAGAACTGAATGTAACTGTTTTGAATTTTCATGTACGTTAACTTGTTGCAGCATCCAGTCATAGGTTTTATCCAGATATTCAGAGAGGCCAATAGTAGTTGTCTTGTATGACAATTCAAGTTTTATCATGCCTCTACCTACTTTACTTCTTGGGATGTAAAGACGATCAACATCAGATTTACGGTGATGCATTCTGTGGCAGGTGAATTGCTTTCTAATTTTTTGTCGAGATTTCTCAATTCGCTACGATTCCAATTAATGACGTTAAAACTGTAATTTACCTCTGGCACTGCAAGAGAGTTGATAGCAGTAATTTTGTTTTGAGAATTAAGTTCAGATTTCATTATTAATCTCACCCTACGTAGACATCCTTTTCTGATTTTTTCTTTCATCTTGGAATGCTGTATGCCATCTCCTTCATTAACGCCTAAATACTTATATGTTTCCTCGTGTTCTAATTCCTTGATTACTAACTCATGATCTAACACAATGTTGTCTGTACTTTCCAACTGTCCACGCTTAAAAGTAGCTTTAGCGGACTTATCCAAACCAAATGCCATACCAATATCATCGCTAAATGCCTTTACTGTTTTCAGCAATCCTTCCAGCTCACCATCATTACAGGCATATAACTTCAGGTCATCCATGTAAAATAGATGATTTATCTTCTTATTACCGATTTTGTATCCATATCCTGTATCGCTCAAAATTTGAGACAGAGGTATAAGTGCCATGCAGAATAAAAGAGAGGCCCTTTCTCTTTTCCCCAAATATTTTTCCAGAATTCTCGTACTTGTTCTTCTGACTGTATTTCATTTACACTTATGTCTGACTTTCCTATTTCTCTGTAATATTTTTTGGTGTCTGTCTCAAAGATTTTATTTTTGTATGTATAATTTATTCATTTTAACGTACCTTCGAACTCGCTGAGCCTTAACATGTAGTTTTTGCTTTAGTTCTTCCTTAATGGCTGGTATTTGCTCTTTTCTTTCGATTTTAAACCTTCGCAATACCTTTCTAGCCTTACCAGATCTTATTTCTTAATCCTTTTGAAGTTCTTCTAGCAAAGAGATTTCTTTTCTAAAATTGCCAATTTCTTTATCAATTTTTACTTGCCATTTAGGTTTACTTGCTTTTCGTAAATTATTTTTCTTTCGTTTAGGTTTAATACCACACTTTTTCTGGAGTACTTTTCCTGTAGCATATATTAACTCATTCAGTTCAGTCAAATTTATGATATTCCATGATATTTCTGTATTTCTTGGTATGACGGATTTTCAATAAAGACTCTCGATACTTAATGTCTATATGCTGGACAATAGACAATTCCTCTAAGATTTCCGTTGTCATCTCAATCATTTCCTCATGGTTCACCGTTCTCCAAACCTTGTCCAAAAACATTTTAATCAGCATCTACATCCACAACACATTCCTGAACCTCCTCACCTTCCTCTTCCGGGCCATTTTCTCGAGTATCACTTAAAACAGTATCCTTAATTTGTGCAATTTCAACATCTGTCAATTTCTTGTTGCGCATAATATATCTTCTTACGTTTGCTAAACTATTTGCGTCTAAGCCTTCCATTTTTTCACTCTCACTGTTACGTGGGCACCATGTAATAAAAGTGTTCTCAGTGTTGTTTGTTTGTGGTTTTTCAAATGCGTAATAGAAACAATACATTACTTCCTTGTACTCTTTCCTGGTCCATCTTTTTCTGTTTGGCTTTTGAATTTTCTTTTGTGGTGAGCCAGCAGGGCCAGAGGTGGGATTTCTCCCTTCCTGGTGACCGTGCTAACCATTGTTTGGGGAAGAGGTTGACCAAGTAGCAAACTTTTTGAAATCCTCAGCCTGGTCACTCACTGAGGCACGTGCCCCTTGTTGATCCGCGCGACGGGCGACGCGGCATAATTTCTCTTTACTTCTGGTTTCCATTTGATATAGGGAGCTGGATATACCGCGCCAGTCACAACCTGGTATTTCTAGTCCACGCGGATCAATAGACTTACCCCCGCCAGACGTCAACCCGGTACTTCATGGTCTCAGGGAGAGCTAACAGGAACTACACCTTGCCCAAGGGTGACCTGGAGGTAGTTGTTGCAAAGGGTAACCTCATTCGCCCACTTTGAAACTCCACAACCGGATGCAGTTTAATGTCAATACCCAGGACATTTATTATTATTACTATTATTATTGTTATTATTATTATTATATTGGTGTTGCACACCAAGTTATGATATTTAATCGCTAGTGGAGTTTCTTGAGGCATGGTGTCAGCATGACTCCTCAAACCTCAAGCACTTTCCGAAGTACCATTGCAGACTGAAGTTCGACTAACGTAGTTTTCTGCAGTTCGACTATTTTTGTTTTCAACCCAAGTTCTCCTAACCACGTTTTTAATTTTTTTGGTGGGGTACCCAGAGCTCCTATGATGATCGGAACCACTTTTATCGGGATGTCCCATAACTTCTTTAATTCCCTGGCTANCCCAGGACATTTATTATTATTACTATTATTATTGTTATTATTATTATTATATTGGTGTTGCACACCAAGTTATGATATTTAATCGCTAGTGGAGTTTCTTGAGGCATGGTGTCAGCATGACTCCTCAAACCTCAAGCACTTTCCGAAGTACCATTGCAGACTGAAGTTCGACTAACGTAGTTTTCTGCAGTTCGACTATTTTTGTTTTCAACCCAAGTTCTCCTAACCACGTTTTTAATTTTTTTGGTGGGGTACCCAGAGCTCCTATGATGATCGGAACCACTTTTATCGGGATGTCCCATAACTTCTTTAATTCCCTGGCTAAGTCTTGATATTTGAGCATTTTTTCCTGTTCCTTGGCAATTACTTTAGAATCGTAAGGTACTGCAAAATCTATAATAGGACACTATTTTTTGCCTTTATCAACAACAATCATATCAGGTCTACGTGCCTCAATGATGTGATCAGTTTGGACATTATAGTTACACAATATTGTGCAATTTTCATTTTTAATTACTGCTTGAGGATTGTGGTCTTACCATTTAGGAGAGTCTGTTGTTCCATTAACTTGACACACTTTCCAGTGGATTCTTTTACCAACCCAATCATGCTTCCTTTTATATTCTCTCTGTGCAAGCTTAGGACATTCGCAAAGTATATGGCTGGTCGTCTCATCACTCTGATTGGACATTCTACACTTGTTGTTTCTTTGGCTTTCGTCAATTGTTGCTTTGATGTGGTTTGCTCTAATGGATTGATTTTGCGCTGCAATTATCAAAGATTCAGTTTCACGTTTCATACTTCTATCTTTTAACCATAGCCATCTTTCCTCATTAGAAATCTCATTTGTTTGTCTTACGAATTGTCTGTGTAATGGTTTTTCTTTCCATTTGCTTGTTCTTTCACTCCTCCTCCTTTTCATAAACGTACCAGCATTTTCGTTGACATCTGTTGCCACTTTACGAATACGAGATTCAAGTACCATTATTGAATTTTTTCGAGATGGTTGATGGTAGATATTGGTCAACGAACAATATGTAATTATTGGAACAACAAGGGCTTCGTAGATTCTCAGGGTGGCTATGTTCGTTATAAAAGGTCTTATTCTTTTCAGTAGACGTATATGTATAGATGCCTTTTTGCAAATTGAATCAAAGTGTTCTTGCATAGTCAGTGAAGGGTCGAGTTGAACACCCAGGTATTTATAGCCAGATGTTATATTTACTGTTTCTCCTTAGTAATGAATGGCCATTTTGTGTTCTTCTTGATTTAACAGTTTCTTCTTTCCGAACATCATATCCTCTGTTTTCCCCTTTTTCATTTTTATGATAAGATCATTATCTTGTAAGCATTTCGACATAACACGCAGTTCATGTTTTAATACTTTCTCGATTTCTTTCGGGTCCTTGTGATTGTAGTAAAAGACAGTGTCGTCTGCGTACATTATCACTTTGCAGTATTTTAGTATCGATGGAAGTTCATTAAAATAAAGGAGAAACAGCAGTGGGCCCAAAATTGAGCCGTGTGGCACTCCACAGTGGATTGGAAATCGTGTCGATAATGTACCCTCACAGTTAACTCTCATCTTCCTATTGAAAAGGTAGTCAGTAAACCACACTTGTTCATCTCCTGAAATTCCAAATTCTGGAAGCTTATTCAGGATGGTAGAATGGCTGATGGTGTCAGATATTTTGCTAAAATCGACAAACAAAGCACCGGTAAGGTTTTCATGGTGCATGGCGCTGTGTATCTCATCACGGAAGAGCACTGTTGCAAGCTTCTGTAAGCTTCTTTATTTTACTGATATCCATAAAATAGTAGTTTAGATAAATAAGTGTTCATTGTAACACTTATCTCTTAAAAATAGGGCTAAATCAACACTTGCTTAATAAGCTAACATGGTATATATGACATTTTATAACTGTGATGAAATTGAGAATGGAAAATAATAATTTCAAGTGTATAGTTTAAACTATGCCAAATGATTATTTTAGAATGCTTGTAGCTAGCCCAAATGGTGGTAGAAAGACTAGCTTGCTACTGTGCAACTGTGCAAGATCAGAGAGAACTCATGCTATCAAAAAACAGAAGTATAGTGAGATGGACAAGAGTGTAAACAAAAAGGTCTGAGAAGATCAACGTAAGATAATAAATGGACTCGCTGAAGAAGCGGAGCATGCAGTAAAAAACAATGACATGAGAACACTGTAGAAGATTACCAAGCTATTACGCAAAAAGAGAAAGCAATCAGCAACTGGTGTGAGAGACAAAGCTGGTAAGCTAGTAGTTGAAGATGGTCAGATACTTTAAAGATGGAAAGAACACTTGGAAGGAGTACTAAATGATGAGAATGAATGTGACAAAAATTAAAGGGAAGATGAGTTTGAGATCGGTGATGTTTAAACCAGAAAGTGAGAGAGAACACCAATATGTTAAGTGACTGGAAGAAATCAATGATAACTGAAGTATCAAAGGAAGGTGACCTTACTAAATGCGACAAAAGTAGAGGAATATTCCTGCTCTCCATACCTGGGAAAGTCTTCTGCAGAGTTGTTTTAGAAAGAATCAGGAAAGGAGCAGAAGAAAAACTGAAAAATGAGCAGGCAGCATATAGAAAAGGACACGGGACAGCTCAGCAGATTTTCATACTTCGAAATATTGTTGAACAGTGCATCGAGTGGCATGCATCACTGCATATTCACTTTATCGACTTCCGTAAAGCTTTCAAAAGCATCGACAGAGAGAAACTCTGTAAGATTCTGAAGTTTTATTGACTCTCAGTTCTCTTCATAGAGATCATAAAGTAAATGTACAGAGGACGTAGTAGTTGCGTCATTAACAACGGGCAGACATCAGAGTGGTTCCCTGTAAACACTGGAGTTCGACAAGGCTGTGTGATGTCAGGATTCCTCTTCATTATTACTATAGATTGGATCATGCAGAAAGCAACAACGACAAAGAAAACAGGGATAAGATGGAAGTTTACCACCCAGCGTGGAGACGTAGACTATGCAGACGATATCGCCCTCCTATTTAGCAAGCACCAACATATGCAGGAAAAAACAGAAAAGCTATGTAAATAGGCTAAAAACGTCCGTCTCAAAATCAACACAGACAAGACCAAGGTGTTGAGACTTAATCAGAAGGAAAACCGCCCAATCGAGATCAAGGGCAAAAGTATTGAAGACGTGGACACCTTCACATACCTCGGTACCATAATAAAGAAAACAAGGGGATGCACTGAGGATATCACACGTGGGCTGTGTCTAGCAAGAAATTTCTTTGCCATGGTTAACCCACTCTGGAAGTCAAACCAATACAGTAGTAAGAACAAGATTCGAATGAATAACAGCAATATAATGTCCGTGCTACTCTATTGAGGGGAGATGTGGAAATTAAATGGAAATGATATCACCAGATTAGAAATATTTCAGAGAAAATGTCTGAAAAGGATTCTCCGTATCTTCTGGCCAACAAAAATCACAAACAACGAGCTCTACCTTAGGACGAAAACCAATCCAGTAGGAGAGCTCATGAGGTGTAGGAGATAGAGATGGATTGGATATACTCTGAGCAAATCACAAAATGATAACTGTATAGTAGCCCTAACATGGACACCAGAGGAAAAAGAAAAAGAGGACGCTCGCGAACAACTTGGCTGAGGAGTGCGGAAGCAGAAAGAATTGAGCTGGGATGGCAAACATGGAACGAAGTTAGGAACATAGCCAAAGACAGAGAGAGATTGCGGAGGATGCTGCCAAGCCTTATGAGCCGCACTTGGCTCGAAGAGGATAAGTAAGTAAGTAGTATTTATATATTTGTTAATTTTTCTTTTTTTAAAAAAACATTTTTATTTGCCTTATCTTTATCTATATGGTCAATTACTTTTACGTCTGGTATATTGTACTACTACAGACGTACTATAAAGCGCCTTGAAATATATGACATTGGAACACATTTTAAAAGTTTTTGCTAAGGTAACTTATTTGATAGCCAGTATTATTGATAATTTTTATTACTTGGCTCTTTTTAACAAATAAGATTTGTTATTTGTCCTATCATTATCTATATTGTCAAATAATTTTTCTTCTTCTATAATGGAAATAGTTTTGACGTAGATATATCAATCTATGAAATAGGTGATATTTAAACACATTTTAAAAATATTTGCTTTACCAACATAATTAAGATTACGCATAACTTGTAAAACGTCAGTCTTTTTTATTTCAAAAAAATAAAGTGATTTCCGTTATCATGATTAAATTGGACCATTAAAAAATAGGATTTGTTATTGGCCTTATCAATATCTATATGGTAAATAACTTTCACCTCTTGAATAATGGTATTATTACAGACAATATATAAATTTATGAAAAAAATGGGATTGAAACACATTTTCAGAATATTACCTAACATAATACACTTGATATTATTATCTCTACGGCCAATCACTCTTTCTTCTGCTATACTGGTATTATTAAAGACTGAGTTTGTATATCTATGAAATATATGAGATTTAATCACATTTAAAGAATATGTTTTAAAACAACATAATTGATGTCCTCGGATTCATTTTCATTTGTCTTGAAATTTTATGGATTTATTAGTGTTGACTTTGCAATTTGTACTGCATTGTACTGGAGCTAGGATACGTATAATAATTATGATGAGTGTGTTGTAAAGGAGAAGGAAAACAAGATGCATATCTTACCTCTTCTAAATTTTTCATTTTCATTTTTAAGACGCCCATAAATTGCGGTCACACAGGACTGATAACTTCACTTTAATCCTCTGCTTAAAATCGGAGGATCATGGGTCGCACAAGGTCAAGGGCTTTTCCAAATAAAATATACATTGCTTGCTTTGACTGAGGTATGAAGGAGATAAGAAACAAGTGCTTGAGAATAAAATCCTGCTATAATTTTTATTGGATTGCTCTATTTCTAGAGTTCAGTCTCATGGATGTAAAATACACCTGTCTGCCTTGGATCAATTTCCCTGTTGAATGGTTCGACAGAATCATTAATGACGTATGGCGGAATAGCTCGAATATTGTTTAGCAATATCTATACTGACAACGTCATCGGGTATATCGTCTGCTGTACACCATAGTAAGGGTCTAGGAGAGAAATCATCATACATTTGTCTTGTCTGGATATTGTAACTTGACTCAGTAACGTAACCGTTTACCTGCTTGAATAATGCGGTGCCAACACGTATCTATGATTGCTTCGTTCATTTGAAATTTTGTTTCTTGAATGTATTAAATAGTTTATCGCATATTGTCCTTCTTATATCATATTCCTCATTTAACAGGCACATATTATTTTTGTGATCGATAAAACCATTTAAAGCTCCATTGTTATTCCACTGCATATATTAGACATATAATGCCTCCTTTTCGCTATAGAAATAGACAGCTTTCTCCATCTTCGTTTCAAAAGGAAGAATGGTGATATGATTTTCTTTATCGATACTGGATCTCTCTTCAACCGATAGGATAGTTGCAGAGTTTTCAGGTCGTTTTGCTCATTTTAGATCGGACATATGCTTCAGTAGATCATCCCATCCACCCTGGTTCGCCTTACTGCTACCACTTTTAATTAACCTCAGTTATCTTTAATGTGTCTGGAATATATTAAATAGTTTATCGCATATTGACTTTCTCGTATCATGTTCAACATTTAATAGGTAGATATTCTTTTTGTGATCGTTAAAACCATCTAAAACTCCGTTGTTATTCCAAAGCATATATTAGATGTATAATGCTTCCTTTTGACTATAGAAATAGACAGCTTCCTTCATCTTTATTTTATAAGGAAGAATGACGACGTGATATTCTTTAAAGATACTATAGGAACTTTCTATAGTTTTTAGGTTGTTTCGTCCACTTTAAATAGGACATATGCTTCAGTGGGTCATCGCATCCACCCTGGTTTGCCATATTGCTACCAATTTTTCAACTAACCTCAGTTATCGAAAAACAGTGGTGGTCTTTTACGATGTATACTAGAACAACATTCGTGCATGTATTGATAACTGCATGTTTCATGAATTTACGGTATCTGCTATCAAAGGTGTAGAACGATACATTATCATGACATTCTTTAGCCCAATAAATAAGTTCTTCGTTACTAATCATATCCTCTTCAGGAATGTACTCGCATATTTCATTTTCCAAATCGTCATATTCACAGGTTCTAAAACCTCGATTACCTCTTACTTGGTCTCATACATAGTCAATAACACCCGTATTCACATCATTGGTTTTCATGGATTATTGTTTGCTTTAGAAGATTTTAGCTGTAGAATTTTCATCCTATGATTTTTGTACCCTCTCTTTTCAAATTTCATTACATGTATTTTGCAACCTACAGCTGTTATGTTCTCGCCTGAGAAGACTGAGAAATGCGATTTCAATAAAGTGTATAGTGCCAATTTCTATATATATCGTGTTCAAAAAAATAAGTTGATTTTTATACTTTAAATGGTTCGTAGCCCTTCTGTACAATTTGTTCACTTTTCTTTTAATCTTGGAGATTTGTTAGTATACCTTTTTTTATTTTGATGTTGAACTGATCATCCTTAGTATTTGAACCTCTCATACCATAAACAATAACATCAGCATCAACGGATGTTGATATTATTTCCATTTTGTAACGCAGCTCTTCAATCTCGATTCGAATAGTTTCTTAAACGTTTTATTACACATTTCATGTTTGTTAATACTTTTTTCAGCTCTTCTTTTCGGAATTCATCAATTTAACTGATATTTTTGGATAGCCTCGTATTACTTTATGTTTTTTACTATTGTACATGTCTTTTTATTTTCTGTTTCTTAATAGGTGCGTTATACCTGTTGTATGTAGTGTACATCTTCACGTCAAAAACACTCTGTTCCTGTTGTGAATTCTATCCACCATTCTTTCGAATGAAACATTTGTTATCTTAATGTCTGGAAAAGACTATCATCAAACAAATTTTCATAATTTTAAACCAGGGGCTTATTTTCTTTCTTCTTCTGCCTCTCACTTGTTTTATATGGCACTTTGAGTTTATCATCTATACAAGATATTTGATATCCAGCATTATTTATAAACTTTTTTAATTGGTCTTCTTTGACATATAAAATCAATTATTTGTCTTATCATTATCTGTATGGTCAATCACTTTCTTCTGATAAATTGGTTTTATTACAGTAAGATTGAAACACATTGTAAGAATATTTCCTAACACAACATATTTGATATCCAGCATTATTTATAAACTTTTTTAATTGGTCTTCTTTGACATATAAAATCAATTATTTGTCTTATCATTATCTGTANATTTGTCTTATCATTAACTGTATGGTCAATCACTTTCTTCTGATAAATTGGTTTTATTACAGTAAGATTGAAACACATTGTAAGAATATTTCCTAACACAACATATTTGATATCCAGCATTATTTATAAACTTTTTTAATTGGTCTTCTTTGACATATAAAATCAATTATTTGTCTTATCATTATCTGTATGGTCAATCACTTTCTTCTGATAAAATGGTTTTATTACAGACTCAGTTTATACATCTATGAAATAGGTAAGATTGAAACACATTGTAAGAATATTTCCTAACACAACATATTTGATATCCAGCATTATTTACAATGTTTTAATTGATCTTTTTAAACAATGTTTATGACATTTCCATCAATATCTGATCCACATAAATCAAATTTGGAATGGATAAAAAAAAATTTTATTGAAATTTTACTCAAATATTATATAATACAAATTATCTATTAAACCATATTATCCTATAAAAGTTTTTTAAGAAATATCATATATATAGTATGAGTATGAGTTCAGAAAAATCTAACTATAATAAAGATACGAACATTTAAAAAATGTAAAAATCTATCGATTATATATTCACACAATTTTCATATATACTTAAATATGAACAAGAAAAGCAAAAAACATACAAAAAGAAAAATATTACTTTTCAGATGGCTTTTTTAAAATAAGAAATTACCAGAAAGTATAGAAGTTGCATTCATAGAACAGAAAACACAATGTTTTTTATAAATTAAAATATATTTTTTAATTAACAAAAATGTAATTTAGGCAACTATTTAAGAAAAAGAATATATGATTATGCTTAAAGATTACAATTTATTTCTCGCTAAAATAATTCATGATGCTCTTTTGGAAGAAATGAAAGCGGAAGTTACAAATGACTATGTAAAATTGTATTATAATTAAATCAATACCAAAAAATAATAAACCAATTGAAAATATTGATATATTAGATCAAGATTTATGTGTCAAAAGATGAGCACGGAAAATTTAACAAATACCTGAATTTCAACATGAAAAAAATCATCGTTACCAAATAAAAAGCCAAATCGTTGTTTTGTTGTTCTGTTTGTCAATAAATTTAAAATCCATTTCAATAACAAAAATTATAAATTTATACAAAATAATGAACTTCGTAAATTTTGTAATACCAAAAACAGTAAAGACTTTATCGATGAAATATATAATAATTATGAAGACCAAGACACAGTAACATTTATTTGGAATGATTATTTAGAAAATATCTTATTTTAAATCAATGAGGAGCTAAAATATACTTTAGACGTAAAAGAACTCAATGGAAAAATTATTTTTTTATTANTTATTTATAGGATAATATGGTTGATTATTTATAAACTTTTTTAATTGGTCTTCTTTGACATATGAAATCAATTATTTGTCTTATCATTATCTGTATGGTCAATCACATTCTTCTGATAAAATGGTTTTATTACAGACTCAGTTTATACATCTATGAAATAGGTAAGATTAAAACACATTGTAAGAATATTTCCTAACACAACATATTTGATATCCAGCATTATTTACAATGTTTTAATTGATCTTTTTAAACAATGCTTATGACATTTCCATCAATATCTGATCCACATAAATCAAATTTGGAATGGATAAAAAAAATTTTATTGAAATTTTACTCAAATATTATATAATACAAATTATCTATCCAACCATATTATCCTATAAAAGTTTTTAAAGAAATATCATATATATAGTATGAGTATGAGTTCAGAAAAAGCTAACTATAATAAAGATACGAACATTTAAAAAATGTAAAAGTCTATCGATTATATATTCACACAATTTTCATATTTACTTAAATATGAACAAGAAAAACAAAAAACATACAAAAAGCAAAATATTACTTTTCAGATGGCTTTTTTAAAATAAGAAATTACTAGAAAGTATAGAAGTTGCTTTCATAGATCAGAAAACACAATGTTTTTTATAAATTAAAATATATTTTTTAATTAACAAAAATGTAATTTAGGCAACTATTTAAGAAAAAGAATATATGATTATGCTTAAAGATTACAATTTATTTCTAGCTAAAATAAATCATGATGCTCTTTTGGAAGAAACGAAAGCGGAAGTTACAAATGACTATGTAAAATTGTATTATAATTAAATCAATACCAAAAAAATAACAATCCAATTGAAAATATTGATATATTAGATCAAGATTTTTGTGTCAAAAGATGAGCACGGAAAATTTAACAAATACCTGAATTTCAACATGAAAAAAATCATCGTTACCAAATAAAAAGCCAAATCGTTGTTTTGTTGATCTGATTGTCAATAGATTTAAAATCCATTTCAAAAACAAAAATTATAAATTTATACAAAATAATGAACTTCGTAAATTTTGTAATACCAAAAACAGTAAAGACTTTATCGATGAAATATATAATAATTATGAAGACCAAGACACAGTAACATTTATTTGGAATGATTATTTAGAAAATATCTTATTTTAAATCAATGAGGAGCTAAAATATACTTTAGACGTAAAAGAACTCAATGGAAAAATTATTTTTTTATTAATTAAATAAAACAAATCACTATTATCAGTGGTCTGTAAACTTTTTCAACGACTAATTCCAAACCGAATTGACCCTATCGTAGAAAGCCAGCTCCCTCAAGAGCAGGCGGGGTTTCTAGCAACCCGATCGACCCTCGATCGTGTGGCCTCCTTGGTCATGATAACCAACAGGTCTTTCAGACTTACCAGCCACAGTGGTGAAACAAGCAGAACAAAGCTCCTGTATAACGGTGTCCCACAGGGCTAGGTGCTAGCCCCCTATTTTATTCAATATTTGTATTGCTGACATGCCACTAACAATTGCAGAAAAATACATGTATACAGATGATCTATTCTTGACTTAGCCTGACACCAATATGCAGAGAATCCAAAACTATCTTACAAATGATATGGAATCCATTTCATCGTACTTTCAACAGTGGCGCCTGAAACTAAGTATCCAAAAAAGTAGCAGCTCACGTTTTCACCTAAACAACAGCGATGCTGAAACCAAGCCCAGGATAGCCGTTGATGGGAAAGACTTACATTTGGATAAACATCCAAGTACCTTGGCATCACTCTTGACAGAAGCCTCACCTTCAAGTGCCATATAGAGGAACTTGTTGGTAAAGTCTCCTCAAGAGTTGCTGCACTGAAAAGACTTGCAGGAACATCTTTGGGATCTAACCTTACCACCTTCAGATCATCCACACTTGCACTAGTATATGCTCCAGCTGAATACTGCCTTACGATATGGATGAGGAGTGCACACACACAAAAGTTAGACAGTGTTGTAAACTTTGCCCCAAGACTCATCAGTGGATGACTTACCTTCACACTGAAGGAATCCATGCACGTCATTGCTGGCATCCCACCACACGACATGAAACGGGAATCAATCATGCTGGATTTAGCGAACAAGTGTGAGAGCGAAGGCTATCCCATGCATGAACTTGTCAGCGAATACCCCAACACCAAACTGATCCGTAGTAGAAACCCTCGCCCTCTACAACTCAGAGCGATAAAGCATAAAGCAGATGGGCTAACCCCAGCGGTCTGGCAAGCCTTAAGACGGTTTGATAAATGGGAGAATACAACCACCCCACTACGAGACAATATACCCGCACCAAATGCCCACCAGGCTGGGCACAAGCACCCAAGAAAGAGCTGGATAAACTTCAACAGGCGGAGGTCAGGCTATGGTAACTATAGTAGCTGGCAACACAAGATCGGACTGTCCAGTAGCCCCTCATGCTAATGTGGAGATAGTAACCATACCGCAAAAACATTACCAATGACTGTGCCACCTTCACACCGCCTGGTGGCGCCAGAGAGGTGACAGAGCAGCCACTGAGTGATGAGCTACAGCAATAGCTGCAGTTTATGGAATGGTAGAGAAGTTATACGAAAAAAGAAAGAAGAATAAGAATAAGTAAATGCAAGACAAAAATATTTGACGAGATCCTATTACACAATCCCACACAATTATATTTAATAAAGTTGCTCATTGATAATAACAGTGCTAAATGATTCCATTGTACAGGTGAGATTGACAAAAAAAATCACTCATCTTTGATTGTAATTATGTCAAAGATAAAAATGATTTTCAATAATTTTTTCTTAATCAAATATTTTCAGATCTAATAGCATTAAAAGTTGACAAGCAATTAAAACATTAGTTAGATAAGATGATATTAACTAACCTTTAACAAGATATANAAGTTATACGAAAAAAGAAAGAAGAATAAGAATAAGTAAATGCAAGACAAAAATATTTGACGAGATCCTATTACACAATCCCACACAATTATATTTAATAAAGTTGCTCATTGATAATAACAGTGCTAAATGATTCCATTGTACAGGTGAGATTGACAAAAAAAATCACTCATCTTTGATTGTAATTATGTCAAAGATAAAAATGATTTTCAATAATTTTTTCTCAATCAAATATTTTCAGATCTAATAGCATTAAAAGTTGACAAGCAATTAAAACATTAGTTAGATAAGATTATATTAACTAACCTTTAACAAGATATATTTAACCTAGATCAATATCAAATAAATATTTCAAAAAATTACGTTTTTCAAATAATAAATAAACTTTTATCAGTAAAAACAACAAAAAACATGTCTCTTCAGTTTTAGGAACAATCAGATAAACAATTATCCCTCAAAAGATATAATAAAGAAGGATAGATTCTATGAAGGCTTAAAAACAGTATATAAATTGCATTATAGAACATGACACATTAGATTATATGTAAATTTTTACTATATCATTGAGTCGACTAATGAAAAAAATCCGTTACAATCCTTGAACCAGTTGAAAATATCAGCATGATATTAGATTAACTAGAAAAGACTTCAAATTACCATATGCGAGCCCATGTGACAGCGTTCAAGGTCTCAGTATCAGTGAAAAATTGATAATATTTGAATGCAATACCCCTTTTGTGGATAAATATTTTGTTTGGA
>RDPX01000751.1:5531-54000 GCA_003991215.1 Morbakka virulenta
GCATTAACTTATGTTACTTAATTCTATGCTACTTTCTATGACGCGAGTTTTAATTCAACTCCACTGACATCTTTTTGCACGAGAAATATCTACTCTCGTATAAACATTGAGAGACACGTCATCACATCCTTTTGAGTTTCTTACGCAATGCAGATGTGGTTGAATTTAAAGTATTTCTTTAATTCCATTACTTATTTTGTTTATTTTTATAAGCTAACAGCCATGTGGGTTATCGTAAGTGAATAATATTAAGCCTTGTCCTTTCCCGTTAAGACTTTGTTCATATTCTACGAGGGGTTGATTACTAACCTTATAGCAGTATTATTACGTTTGTTTTGTATAACTATTAAAGGACTCTGACAGACAAAAATAGGACAAAGATACAGGAGCTGTAATATAATCCACTGAAATGTTTTTCTACAATTAGACGACATAAATATCAGAAATTCTAGTTGTGTGCTATATAAAATAAACTCAAAGTTAATAAAGTCTGTAATGACTAAAATTGTACTCAAAAAAGTCCAGCAGCAAAATGAAAAATTCAGTAGGTGTAGTCCCTCTATTCGCTGGAAAATGGTTTACATGTATTCAACTGTTTAAGCCTTCATCATTTTAACAAACTCTTCGTAATTTACTCTTCCATCGCTGTCTGTATCAGCTACCTCAATCATTTTCAAAACTTCACTGTCACTGCATGGTTGGCCACAATTTTTCATTGCTTTTTTCAGTTCATCCTGGGTTAAATATCCATCGCCATTTTGATCCAGGTTTCTGAAAGCTGCTTTCAAATCATCATCTGAAGGAGGATTATACGATTGCAGATAAACATCCATAAATTCATCTTTATCGATAAAATTATTTTTGTTTTTGTCAGCAGCACTGAACATTTGGTCAGCCTCAACAGAGGAAATGTTTATGTTGAGATCGTTCAACATAGTCTTCATTTCATCCTTGGAAATTTTTCCATCTCCACTGACGTCTATGGATTTAAAAACAGCATCGAACATTTCTTTCTCCTTTGCAGAAAGGGTTGCCATGGTTTATAGTATGAGAATTCAGGGAGTGCAGAAAATCTGGAGGAAAAAATTACTCCAATGTGTTAAGCTCCAATACTCAAGAATGCGAATTTGCCGTCTTCATGTCATTTTTGGAACGCTTTAAGGCTTAAGGCGTTGTACTTCAATTCCTTTCAAAACAAAAAACAATACAAACTCAATGATATACGAGTTGAGTATTCACTACTGGTTTGTTTCTCCCAGCCGATCAATATAAAATTACTAGAAATATTACAAATATTTAGGCTCTTCTTATTTGCAGTACAATGAATCAACCTATTTTGATGAATCTTGTATTGAATAGACATGTTTAATATATTACAAGCTCAAATGAATAAATACAAGCTTCCTATTGTTGCATGATTGACCTTCTGTTCAAGGGTTTTGAATTTTGCAGAAAAAACTAGTAAAAGAAGGAGAGTAGAGAATTTTTAGCCCTCTAGCTGTTAGACTCATTTGAAGAACGACAGTAACGTATCTGTAATAAAGAATTTAGAATTCACATAATGAGAAAAAACACGGCACACAAGATGCAAAAGTAAAACACTGCACACAAGTTTTAATAGTCTGCACATCACCTGTCTTTATTCCACACAAGATATCCCAGCATTCCAAGCTATAAAACAATAGTTGGCTCTGGCTGTCTTGGCTAGTCACTTCTAACACAATATCAGAGTTTGTTTTTCTTTATGAGTCCTTAACATACCTCCCACTTTTGGTTCTGTAAACAGTATAGTCCAACCAAATACAAGTAATTACAAATCCATCTTAAATACACATTTAACCAAATATATATATATATATATTTATAAACTGATTTTTGATTTACTAGATAAAACGAAGGGCTGTAAAAATAAATACCTAAAGCAATCTTTTTGCCTTGGGACCGATGCTGCTGTTTGTTAACAATACAGCTGCTATCACCTTACGTTGACAGATGCTTCTGAGAATAGAGCTGACCTTTTTTGCACATCTTGCATCAGCAAGTGGGAATAAATTATTGCCTGAAAATAGAAAACGAAGCTAAAGTGAAAAATAGCTCTACAAGTATATATATATATATATATAAAAATAGGATGCAACATTTTGTCTTATGTATTTCAGAATTTTTTTTCTAGCCAAACCTTTAAAATGCTTTATAAACGAACTGTCTAAGTAATCAAAAATATTTTCCCTTAACATATGTTTACCTATCAGCAACTCTTCATTTTCTTTGAGATATCTTCATCAAGATATCCATCAGCACCATAATGTGCCAGAACACACTGACGGGTATGCTCTTTCCTAGGCGTTATAAAAGAATGGTACACTGAGCATCTAGGGTATTACGGTTTTTCCATGTTTCTATGTTTGTGTTCAATTTTCAGTGAAGAACAGTAATCATTTGACCCTTTGTTCTGCAAATCT
The DNA here is from genome assembly GCA_003991215.1 of Morbakka virulenta. Taxonomy (NCBI): domain Eukaryota; kingdom Metazoa; phylum Cnidaria; class Cubozoa; order Carybdeida; family Carukiidae; genus Morbakka; species Morbakka virulenta. The sequence goes on from RDPX01000751.1 coordinate 7,994, forward strand.
TTAACAAATACTGCGACAAGACTGTGGAAAAGAAAGAAAAAGGTGAGTTGATGATGTTCTTCGGCCAACTTCAGCTAATACCTTCGAAACTTCTTTAAAGTGGGGTTTTTCCCAGGGTAAGCACCAACAATTCTATTTCCACCATCCAAAAAACTGCCAATTGTATCAGAATAAGGCAATGATGATTCTCCATCCTTTGACAAAGTATCCATTCCTCTGTCAGGTTCATTATATGTGCTGTAACATGGTGGGTGTTGGAACACAAAAATCATCCAAATCGTGATAATTTTAGCTCCAAGCCAGGTAGCGCTCATTTATTTATATGCTTCATCTAAATCCCAGTCCATAGACAAAAATACAGACGCTTTATCATACTATACACTTGGCAAAGAAGCTCGAATTCTTCGAGGGCTAAAACAGCATCTATGTTATCAGCGCATGTACTTGTTCAGCTGTTGTCAAATTTACGACTACAGATAACAGTATGTGTTGGATCATTGTTGCTTACTGTGCCATCTTCCCGTTCACAGCCTAATGACATTAGCATATGTTTTTCTCCAATAGGAAAATCATAGTTGATAAGTCGAAATTTGTATTCGACATACATGAGCAATACACTTTGCTCTTTTGAATTTGGTAGTCCTATCGGTGTCCCATGTGGTCTTCAAAGACATGAAAGACATTATGCATGCTAAAATGTGAAGCCACTTCTAGAACTATTTGGTAGAAGCCATCGCAAAATGAGAATTAGCATTATTCTTTCAGGTCAATTTGCGGTTGGCTTAATCATACAGGGGACATTATAGACATAACTTTTCCCACCAATTTGATGGGAATTTTCTGTGCAAGATAACGCATATCCTTGTAACTCTAGTTTTAATTTATGCCCCCCTTTTACTTGTTGTCACGAAGCAACAATTAAAATGATAATGCAATCTTTCTGACACCGAATGGTCTTCAGCAACATTTTTTACTGATCATTTGCTTTTTCTCTTCTCTTCTGTTGATTTTTGACTAATTAAATTACTCGTGTAAGCTTTTCCTCTTTTCCTTTATCCTTTTCCTTGAGCATTGTGAGTTCTTTCGTTTATTCAACACTGAAACACATGATGAACTGAAGGCTGACTAAACTTGCTATTTTCACATTCATATCATTCTGAGCCAAGTTTGTCTTGTACATGTATGTGATCGACCAATTTCAGTGTTTTCGGGCTTAACAGATGTTTCTGAGTTCTTAATACTCTCTGCAGACTTTTGCAGATTTAAGGAAGAGGCTTTACTTTTTAAATTAAGTGTGCTTTTGTAAGCAACATTTTGGTGTTGGTCTTGATCATTTGATAAACTGGATGGCTGGCAAGTACCATCTGAAAAAAAGCATGTTAAGCCAATACTGTTGGAAATTGGCATTTTTTACTTTTTATCAAAACACGGAATGAATTGTGATTTTCACAGGGATTAAAATTAACAGCATAAAACTTGATGGGTTTACTTGTAAAAACATAAAATACAGCATTAACAGTATTCAAAAAAACTTAAGAGGGCAGATCCGTCGAGGAATGAAGAGCATTACACTCACATCATCAATTTTCTGGTTTAATTTGTCCAATAATTTTTCATCACCTCTTTAAATGAAAAAGTTTACTCATGTCCCAAAATAAAATAAAATGGCTTGTTGTATGTCATTTGCGTAAATCATAATTTCTTTTTATTAAAAAAAGATTTTTTGACATACCTGACATACCTTTACAAGTGCAGTAAACCTAATTGACCGTCGTCATTAAAATAAGACAGATTGTTCTTATAAAACACATGGACCTTTGTTTATCGTCATTAAAATAAGAACTTTCCTCATTTCGTGTACCCTAAATCTTAGGATTTTCTCATGAATATAAGATACCATGTCAGTCTAAATACAAGTGGATTTACAGATCATGGCCAGGCTGCTAATGACCTCCAAACAACAGAATGTCAAGCCAGGATGACGAACAGGAAAAATTATTCCTTTTTCATGTCTAATAAAATATGAATATTAACATTCATACGTCTTAGGAGCATGAAAAAGAACAAAAGCAAAAAGATTAAGAAAAAGATTTTATAATCACTTGTGTTTTCCTTTTGACCAGGAGTTAGCAGTGCTTGACATTCAAGCTCAAATCTTTGATTCTTCTCCATGATGCCTGACCACTGATCTTTAGGTGTGTAATTTGGACATGCCACTTTGTATGCATTCATCACGCTTCGCTTATTTATTTTTCAGTGTTATTCACACCTATGCGTATCCTGGTTATAACTGAATGAAACATTGATAGTATTACAGTATTAGGATCAAAATTTTATAAAAAACAAAAAGATTTGAACTATGTGATTTTAACTTGCATGAAAAATATTGTTGATGCCTGGATTGCTGTTTACAAAATTGAATCTATGAAAGACCCCAACGGAGGGAACAGAATGCAGAAAAGATGGATTGTTTACATGAAAGATTAAAAAAATAGGCATATTTATTAGGAGATAAATACTTTCCATCAAATCTTCCTCTTTAATATAGATTAAAAAACACACAAACAATGGAGTATAGAACTTTAGTTTTGTTAAGTATATGGCTTACAGGATTTTCAAAGAACAAATGTGAAAAATTTAAAAGTGAAAGAGGAATAAAAATAAAACAACCGAAATTGGAACGATTATTGAGGCTAAACCAAAATAATGGCACTCTTGCAAAACAAACTGTAATGAAATTGTAGTTGTGTTTCCGGGTTGAGCATGTCTCGAGTCAGCTTTTTAACCAAATAAAACTCACAGTTTTGTAGCTAAATCAAAGCAGATAAAGTCCGATCGACCACAAAGTGATAATTCCAAACGAATTCAATTGTTAATTCTCTGAAAAAAGTATTTGTACAAAAAAATGGAACTTATGAATATGTATTCATCAACTCTGAACTAACCCAACACGTGCACATCAACGAATGACCACGCCACACAACAGATAAACAGAAAAACGTGGAAACAATAATCAGCAGTAACTCCAATGACAATGACAAATCACATGACTGTAACATTAACCTATTTTTGCTCCATCCTATTTTTAATCTAACAGAAATAAAGCTTATATACTCTTTGTTGACTACATTACATTCCTGTTGACTACTTATGTATTTCATGCTTCTAGCATTAAGTGATAGAATATCTTTTCTTTATGTTAAGGATTGATAAAAAAAAACAAACTCTGATATTGTGTTAGAGGTGACTAGACAAGACAGGCCAAGCCACCTATCTTGTGTGGAATAAAGACATGTGATGTGCAGATTGTTAAAACTTGTGTGCAATGTTTTACTTTTGCATCTTGTGTGCCGTGTTTTTTCTCATTATGTGAATTCTAAATTCTTTATTACAGATACGTTACTGTCGTTCTTCAAATGAGTCTAACAGCTAGAGGGCTAAAAATTCTCTACTCTCCTTCTTTTACTAGTTTTTTCTGCAAAATTTAAAACCCTTGAACAGAAGGTCAATCATGCAACAATAGGAAGCTTGTATTTATTCATTTGAGCTTGTAATATATTAAACATGTCTATTCAATACAAGATTCATCAAAATAGGTTGATTCATTNCTCCATCCTATTTTTAATCTAACAGAAATAAAGCTTATATACTCTTTGTTGACTACATTACATTCCTGTTGACTACTTATGTATTTCATGCTTCTAGCATTAAGTGATAGAATATCTTTTCTTTATGTTAAGGATTGATAAAAAAAAACAAACTCTGATATTGTGTTAGAGGTGACTAGACAAGACAGGCCAAGCCACCTATCTTGTGTGGAATAAAGACATGTGATGTGCAGATTGTTAAAACTTGTGTGCAATGTTTTACTTTTGCATCTTGTGTGCCGTGTTTTTTCTCATTATGTGAATTCTAAATTCTTTATTACAGATACGTTACTGTCGTTCTTCAAATGAGTCTAACAGCTAGAGGGCTAAAAATTCTCTACTCTCCTTCTTTTACTAGTTTTTTCTGCAAAATTTAAAACGCTTGAACAGAAGGTCAATCATGCAACAATAGGAAGCTTGTATTTATTCATTTGAGCTTGTAATATATTAAACATGTCTATTCAATACAAGATTCATCAAAATAGGTTGATTCATTGTACTGCAAATAAGAAGAGCCTAAATATTTGTAATATTTCTAGTAATTTTATATTGATCGGCTGGGAGAAACAAACCAGTAGTGAATACTCAACTCGTATATCATTGAGTTTGTATTGTTTTTTGTTTTGAAAGGAATTGAAGTACAACGCCTTAAGCCTTAAAGCGTTCCAAAAATGACATGAAGACGGCAAATTCGCATTCTTGAGTATTGGAGCTTAACACATTGGAGTAATTTTTTCCTCCAGATTTTCTGCACTCCCTGAATTCTCATACTATAAACCATGGCAACCCTTTCTGCAAAGGAGAAAGAAATGTTCGATGCTGTTTTTAAATCCATAGACGTCAGTGGAGATGGAAAAATTTCCAAGGATGAAATGAAGACTATGTTGAACGATCTCAACATAAACATTTCCTCTGTTGAGGCTGACCAAATGTTCAGTGCTGCTGACAAAAACAAAAATAATTTTATCGATAAAGATGAATTTATGGATGTTTATCTGCAATCGTATAATCCTCCTTCAGATGATGATTTGAAAGCAGCTTTCAGAAACCTGGATCAAAATGGCGATGGATATTTAACCCAGGATGAACTGAAAAAAGCAATGAAAAATTGTGGCCAACCATGCAGTGACAGTGAAGTTTTGAAAATGATTGAGGTAGCTGATACAGACAGCGATGGAAGAGTAAATTACGAAGAGTTTGTTAAAATGATGAAGGCTTAAACAGTTGAATACATGTAAACCATTTTCCAGCGAATAGAGGGACTACACCTACTGAATTTTTCATTTTGCTGCTGGACTTTTTTGAGTACAATTTTAGTCATTACAGACTTTATTAACTTTGAGTTTATTTTATATAGCACACAACTAGAATTTCTGATATTTATGTCGTCTAATTGTAGAAAAACATTTCAGTGGATTATATTACAGCTCCTGTAGCTTTGTCCTATTTTTGTCTGTCAGAGTCCTCTAATAGTTATACAAAACAAACGTAATAATACTGCTATAAGGTTAGTAATCAACCCCTCGTAGAATATGAACAAAGTCTTAACGGGAAAGGACAAGGCTTAATATTATTCACTTACGATAACCCACATGGCTGTTAGCTTATAAAAATAAACAAAATAAGTAATGGAATTAAAGAAATACTTTAAATTCAACCACATCTGCATTGCGTAAGAAACTCAAAAGGATGTGATGACGTGTCTCTCAATGTTTATACGAGAGTAGATATTTCTCGTGCAAAAAGATGTCAGTGGAGTTGAATTAAAACTCGCGTCATAGAAAGTAGCATAGAATTAAGTAACATAAGTTAATGCCTCAATAAAGGCTGTACTGTTTAAATTCCCAAGACTGAGCGGCAGTGTAATAATTATTAAAATTAAAGTAAACTTGTCTTCATAAAGAATAAAGTAACAGCCAGATCGCCATGCCTTTAGCAAGAAAAGAAATATACTAAGCATGCGCTAACTGAAAACTAGAACGAGACTAGACGGGCATTACATCATTCTTTACAATATTTTTTAGTGTACTATTTCTATTACCTCCTCAGTTAAAATGCATTTCTTTTAGTAAGGTCTCTCAGTGCCCTTTTTCAAAATTTAAATGCACATTTGGACATAATTAGCAGGACAAATATATATATAAACTCTACCTTAGGAGAAAAGGTTCCAGAACAATCACTCCCTGCAACTCATCTTTATCAAGAGTGTTCCTAAACTCAAACAGAAACGTAAATTTTTAAAATTGTCCTTCTTGCTTTATTTATTTATTTATTTATTTATCACGAATGTTTATACAGGATAGCCAAATTCAAAATCTACATATTTACAAAATAATTTACAAATAAATAGATTCTGTTCTACCATTGGGTCCTGCTGATGAAAAAAATAAAAAGTATCACGTCAGTTGGAAGAGGATTAAGATTGGGAAGTCTGAAAGTGAATTGCCAAGTTTAATGCAAAAGCTCTGAGATTGGATTGATTGTGATATTAATAAAAAAAAAATAAAAAAAATAAATAATAAAAATAAAAATAAAATAAAAATAAAAATAAAAACATACAGGGTGTCCTACGAAAACGACACTTCCCTCCAAGAATTGATAGATTGGAGTATCATTTTGGTCTGGACACCCTGTATGTCTCTATTTCAATTAAAAATACGATAAAAATTTCGTGATTGTCCTAGCCCCTCTAGTGGAGGAAGGTAGCTCGTTAAAAAATTTAGTACCAGCAAAATAAAAACTTTTCTTTGTGCTTTCTAACTTAATGCTAGGCACTCTTAATAAAATATTTTCATTCCTTGTTCTGTTGCACATTACGTCGAAATAGTTTTCAAAATTTGAACAAACATCCCCATGAATACATTTATACACTTGTTCACATAATTTCTTTTTCATCAGGTGGTTGATAGAACCTATCTCCTGACCATCGCGTCTTCCATTGTAAATGATCTTCTTCGCTCGATTTTCTAGAGATTCAATTTTCTGCTTGTGAGTGTTACTTGAATGCATCGTAACGATTGAGCAATAGGTGAAAATTGATATCAATAATGATTGGTATATGGCGAGCGCTGATTTCGTTGTTAACTGGGGTCGTAGTCGCCGGAGTAGGTTGAGTCTCCCTGATGCTTTCTGCATTGCTCATTGATGGGATAAGTTAATGTTACACATCGTGACAGCTTTATCCAGTTCACATCTTTGAAGCAATCCAGTGTTTCCACAGAAGGCTTTGAATTTCTGTTTACCCTGGGCTTTTGTAAATGAGTCAGCCAGTTGCTCATTTGTTGCTACATGCTCTATCCTCAGTTTCTCACTTTCAAACATGTCTCTCACAAAGTAGTATTTAACATCAACATGCTTCGACCTTTTGTGAAAAACTGGATTTTTCTCTAATTGTATGGCACTCATGTAATCCCTATTCAATAAAGGGATATCTTCTCCATTTGCAATTTCTCTAAAAAGGTGATGTCAGTTGTAGAATAATACTCAGTTGCCATACAACTGAGTATTATTTATGTTTGCGTGCCATGGAACATTTTTGACCATCCTGACCATATTGGTATAACATCCATCAAGTTGCTTCACCATTTTCTTATACAGTGTTCATGTCTCTGATCGAAATAGGAATATCGATTCAACTGTTGCCCTAAATAGTCGTAGTTTCAAGCCAACAGTACGACCGGGTAAGCATATCTTTGTCAACTTGTGACAAGCATTCCACGCTAGTTCTTTTCTGGACATGAAATCTTTCTCTGAACTTTCTGCCCATGTTCCAACACATTAAAAATTTTGTACCTCTCGCAACTGAGTGCCATCCTTGGCTTGAATAGCACTTGAACTGTTGTGGTTGAATATTTGGATCTCTGTCTTTTTTGCGTTGCAAACTAGTCCAACTGGTTTCACCCCATTTTCCAGGCTGGTGAGCAGTTCTTGTGTTTGTTCAAACTCTTCTGTAAATATTGTAAGATTGTCTGCAAAGTTCAGATCGGTCAAGATTAGTGGAGGGACCTTCCAACTTCTCGGTCTGTGTAGTTTGAAGCCAGGCTCTGCTTCCCTGCCAGTATATATCACCCGCATATCATAATCTAAAACTATGGCGAACAAATAACGTGCTATGGTATCGCCCTGGAGGAGCAGCTTTTATTTCAAGGTACTCTGTTTCTCCCTCAGGTGTTATGACACGCACTCTTGTGTTTTTGTATAGGGCTTCGATAGCGCTAAAAAGTTTTAGTGGTACGACATAAGCTTTTAGTATTTTGAACATCTTTTTCCTATTGATTGAATCCAAGGCTCTTTTGATATAAATATAGAGAATGATTGCTTTTCTGTTGTCACACTATACTACTATACTACTATCAGATGTCGAAATGCTAGGATATGTGCATTTGTCGATTTTCCAGGTCGAAAGCCACTTTGATTATGCCTCGGGTACTTATCAATTCTTGATTGAATTCGATTCAATATCATCTTGTTTGACAGATTTTGTTACAACTGACGAGAAGCTGATGTCTCTATGGTTGCTGTTGTTGGTTAAATGTGTAGATTTAGGCCAAGGTATCATATCAATTTTTGACCATTGATCGGGTCTCGCATTTTCGTTGAGTGGCTTATTTGCAAACTTCAGTAAAATATCATCTAGGTTGCAATGTTTAAGCGCTTCAGGTGGTATATTATCAAAGTCAGAGTGTTTTCCTTCACGATGTTGTGACTTGACAACTTTCAATTTATCGATTGTAAATTCACCATCATAAATTTCTAGATTTGTAAGAAGAACAGGTATTTCTTCCTCATCATCACCGCTACCTTCATGATGCTTTGCAAGTAATCCACTAAAATGCCAGTGCCAGCTATTTATCCTATCGTCACCTGAATTTTCTTTTATTATGCCCTTTTAAACGGATTTTCTACCTGGAATGTTGTTCATCAGTTTCCAGCTTTCTCCGTGTTTGCTAAGTGTGTTAGCTTGTTCCACATTTTGTATCATGATGTCTAATTCTTTTTCAGGTATCTCATCATAGACTCTTTTCAGTTCATATTTCCTGCTCCTAAGAGGTTGTGGTTTGACAAAATCTTTCGAAGGCATTTTGAACATATTTCCTTGCTGTCAGAACGTGAGGGTCTTTTGACAGCTTCTTTTTCTCTTGTCTCTTCTTTCTTGAGATCAAATTCTCAGCTACCTCAGAATTCGATTGTATGAACTTTTTATAGTCTTCAGTAATGTCATTGCTTTCATGGCAAAATTTACCATGTCTATTGGGTACTGTCATGGTATATAGTCCTTGAAGATCTTATATAACTCTCAGAATTGGACAAACACCCAGTTCATCACATCCTAATTTTGCTGCTCGTTTCTGCATGCTTCCTTGGTGTCATTTTTGCATCCTTGTCAAAAACGACCTCTTTAGGTTTAACAAAGTGAAGTAGTTCCGAAAAAAGAGGCATCGCTTTTCTGATCTGCCTCTTGTTGTTCATCAAGTCCGCCCTTATCTAAAAGATGGCTTTCATTCGCTTTAGCGGCAGGCTAGAGAACCTCAACAGTTTTATCTAACTGTCCTTCATCTGATTGGAAATTTGAGGTGATAAAGTCTGCCCCAATGACGTAATATCTAGCTTTATATAATCCCTGGATTCTTCTGAGCTCTTCAGTTTAGTCTTACAAGATTTCTCTACTTCGGATTTCTCTCGCTCTAGATCCCTGAGAAACCTTGACCTCAGATTCCTTCTTAATATTGATAGCTTTTTTATTACATTTTTTCTAATACATCATCGAAAGGTAGTGATATGGTTGGTATCAGGAATTTCCTGCGTACTACACGAACTGTGTCCTTCAGGGATTTTATCCTCTTGAGTTCATAAACGATACTGTTTTTGTCACCTTTCTCTTGTATCACTTGAAAAATGTGATATTCTCAATGGAATCTTATACCACTTTAAGTCTAAACCTCTAACCGCCAGTTTCCTTTTATTCCAATCTTTGAGCTTCTACTTGTCTGAACTTCAAGTAGCCATGCTACAATTTTCTTTCGTGCAATCTTACAACAGCTTGAGCTGTAATTAATGCGTTTGAGGTTCTTTGTTTAGATCACATGGGTTGGGAGGAAGCTTTGAGTGATGGTCAAATATCAGATAGTATGTAGCAAATCGGGCTGCTGAGTTCCGCTTACAATTGTATGAGTGTGTAAGCTGGAATCATTATAACGTTATCTGTTGGCATGTTGATATCTTTCATCTTAACAGAGTATGCCTGTAGGAATCTGGTGAATTGATCTACTGGTGTCAAAATATATTTAATTTCACCGGAAGATGTTTCCATTTGTGCGAAATTGACGCATATCAGCTCACCAGGTGATAATGACCAGTAAGAGAAGTTTGAGTTGGTATTAGCTTGCGTTTGTGTTAAACAGCGACACTGTTTGGTTACATACGCACTACGTCTTTCCCCATACCTGGGAAGTACAATGTCTCTGACAAGCTCAGTCACACTCTCTTGCGCAGTATGGTTCATTCTGTCTTCCAATTCTATCTGAACTGTGATTTGTAAGTTCTCCGGTATGACTACTTGATCACAATGCCTCTCTCTTCCAATCAAAATTCTCCAGGTTTCCAGCTTTCAGGGTTTTTACTGGTGGTACAGTGCTATAGTTCTCGTATCTTCAAATCACCTCTATGTTGTGATTAGTCTTTTATCAGATTGGAGAACGGGTCACCACTCGTAAAATTGTGTTGCCTGTAGCTTGAATGTCTCTAATAGATTGGTCTGATAGTGCTTTTGTTGGATCAGTGGAATATATAACGACAACTGAGTCCATTGGCAATACATTTTAAACTACAGCTTTGATCCAACAGCGTTTACTTTTGTAATTCAAAACCAACTCTGATGGCATGAATCTCCGCAACAAAAATTCACTCTGTACACATTTTCTCCAGCTTATCTATATCCACTGGGGCTCTCGAAACAAAAGCTCTACTTTACTCACTCTTCCTGACCTGTGTCAGGTCGGAACTGCTAGTTACTCAACTCATTAACCCAATATTGGCTACAGTAATCGAGATTACTGAATATTATAATGTAAGTCAGCGTTTTGCTGTTGGTGTACACTTGAAAGTTAGGAACGTGATACATTTAATCTTAGAAGGATTCTGATTGCCCATTTCAGAGCTACATATATAAATCTGCTGTAGGAGTTGCGTTCTAAATTTAATAACGTTCTCCTGACAAAACAAGAGCTCGATCCACGCCATCCTGGAACTGGTACAGGATGGCATCTAGTTCTATATCACTAACATATGTAAACAGAGAGAATCGTTACCTACAATCAGAGAATACAAGCACAGGTTGAGAACTAGATCCCAGAGAAGTTGTTTCTTTCTTGATGTCTGTTAAATCATATTTCTTTTCTTTCTCTTTGTTTTCTTTCGGTGTCTCTAGAAAGTCAAATAAGGGGCGAATAACCCTTGACAACAATAAATTGTCTAAAAAAGCCAAGTACCCGAGAAAGCTCACCAACTGTCTTTGTTAACTGTGAACTGAAGACTTAAAGAAGGGCAATGTTGCTGGGATCCATCTTATCTATCTTTAGCTTTTGAAACAATGTGTCGCCGATAGTATCTCATATCTCATATATCTCATCTGGAAAAAATTGTACTTCCTTGCTCTCAAGTTTGATGCATTTTTCTTGATCCTATGAAATGCAGTTCTGACATTAAGCCTGGTATACAAAATGTTTTGAACATACCAGAAGGTAATCGAAATAAGAAAGTACAAAGTCGTCGCATGTTCCAAAATTGTGGTTTAGTCCGGTAACCAACATGGAAGTAAAAATGATCTTAGCTTTCAAGCTGTTGAATGAATATAAACTTATAGATAAGCATTCTTTTCCAGTAAGATTTTCAAATATTGTCGAGATCCCGGACAAGGTGTGCCTACCAGGAAGAGTCTTGCTACTGAGTAGTCACGAGTGGCACCAAGACCTTAGCTGACCATCTTGCTTATCCATTGCCTGTTCAGCAGGTCTCTGATATAGGCTTTGATGTCTGGATACATCAGTCGAGAGATCCTGTGGTACTTGCGTTGAACCGGTGTGCCCTCGTGAAGCTTGATCTCCATCTCAACTTGCTTCACATTTATCATCACCACGTGAAAATTCAGAACATCCTTTTATCAGCATCTTTTAGTGACCTGTCGTTGCTCTTGGCGTAACCGACTCAATTCTACATCAGACAGAACCTTTTCTGTAGAGTCATCTTTTCCTTCATTCTCAATATCCTGCTCTCTATTGTCTGACTTCAAGTCCCTGTAGTCACTCTTTCCTGGATTTTTGGCTTCTACTTCTTCCTGAGGCTTGTAAATTACTTTACTGGAACATATTTTCTGTCTTCAACACAAGTGACGTAAATTGCTGAAGCTTTTGTTTAGTCTTCAATACAATTCTTAAACTCACTAGGACAACTTCCAGTGGTGTAATTAAAAATATCTGCTGCAGATTTTTCAATACAGTTTGAGGGTAGATGATAGTCATATTTCAGTCAATAAGGTTGGTTACAACTATCTGAAGACGACAAAATGCTTCTCTTCTGAGTACCAACAAAGCTTTTTAAATCTGAATACCTTCAAGTTAGAGCTGATTTAAATTGGCTTTAAGTAAATCAAGCAATTCTTCTGTACAAGTCGCATGTTCTCTCAACCAGTGATCATAGTATTGGTCCCCTTCTGTGTAACAGTTAGTTTCATGACTGATTTAACTCCACAACATTCGAGCTTTCCTGGCGATTGAATATGTGTGAGAGGCTCACTAGGGTGCCCCAGGACACTAATTTTTGTATAATATTATCCAAGTTGCTATTTCCTCTTGATCATGTAGTAATATTTTAGGCATAAGATGCGACAGGAAATACTGTGCAAGCAGATGTGCACAAACAAGTGTGATAAGAGTTTTGCGGAAACACCAAATCGTTGTATTGTGGAAGCCGTAACATTACGTGTTTCTTTAGGCGACAATTGTCTGATCCAGTAGACAGTTGGCACATTTTTATGTCCGTTTGATCTTAAGATCCGGAAAGTACTGTAATTGTCAGCTAAGTGCGAGAATCTAAAAACGTCGCCCAACCCATGATCAGTTACCATAAATATTGGAGTTTTTCTCCTAAGCCTTCAGTAATGTTTGCAGTTGGGTACTGTAAGACGTTCGAGATATCTCTCAACGAAACAAGACTTTGGCTGACAGAGGTATGTAAGAGTACTTTCTACTGCAGGTCTATATTTAATTAGTCTAGTACTTATCCATGTGTAGCGTACTATTTGTTACTAGACTTATTTTATTCAGTGAAAGCCTAGAATCTATTAATTATTTCGTTAGTTATTTTATTGTTTAGAATTTGTAAGTTTTATTCGCCACATTGCTTTCACCCACGAGGTATCTTAGTAACGACAGATCGTGTCACCACAGCCGCGTTCCGTAACAGGGATTTCGTAGTGACTTTTATGTAGTTTGTTAAACTGTAATTATTAGTCATTTTACTACCATTTCGTTAGATTCTGTATCTATTTGTGCGTACAGTCTACGCAAACCATTCTGTCAATATCCTGGTAATTTGGACCGTGTTTACTGTAATTACAAAGTCGACTGCCTGCAATTGATTTGGTTGTTATTGCTTTATCGTGCAGTCGCAGGGCGCAGAAATTACCAGTGCTCTCAGTTATTCTTTACACGTATAAATGAATCAGGCTTTGGTCATAGTAAATTGTTCTCTATTTTATTTGTATAATTATCATTTAGTTTTACATTAATGATACCGGGATCATATCGCAGATGATGCGGTTTAGTTGATGTTGTTTTTGTATTTTCGCTTCGTTGATTCCATTCCAATTTCTCTCATTATGTTCAATATAATATGAAACGGAATAATTCATTTTCTCTTCAGAAGGAATCGACACGATTTTTCTTGTCAGCTCAATCTGGTTTATTCATTGGAATGAATTAGAATATTTGTCCTTTTTGTTAGATTTTATCAGAACTATTTGACTTGTATTATTTTCAATACGTTATCCCATGTGTAAGATTGTTATGTACATACTGGCAATAGTATTCATTCATTATTACTTGTATAGTTTGGTTAGTTTGTCTCAGTGTATATCAATGTGTTTTGGCAGTAAATATTTTTTTGTCTATTTGTATGTAATTTTACAGGGAGAATCTGTTAGTTGTTCCCGTTTTTATTTTGAAGATAATTTGTTTTTAATAAAATTTGCACGAGAAATCCTTGGATCTCTATCATTCCTGCGTGGCCGCAAGTTCGTCCTGTTACATATGTTTTAAGAACTACTCAACTTTTTCTAATTAGTTTCAGGAAATGACTGCTGAAGACTAGTCAAATAGCAATATGAAAACCATAGTGCTGTAGTGACCTTGACTATTTTCTCCATGAATTTGTTTCATAAATCGGTTTTTATATCTCTTTACTTGTGACGAGGGAAGGGAGCCTTTGTTTCTGGTGAGGAGTTTGAAAATTGAAACTCGAGCTCTGCCTATCCAGCGTATAAAATGGATGCTTTAGTAGAACTCCTCGGGATTTTATCATTCTTCTATAGCAACTCATCTACCTTTTTCATGCTGTTTTGTAATCGTGTTGGTTCCAACCAGTTTCGTGACATTAACGATACTTTCCCACCGGTCTCCCTAGTTCATTCAGTTTATGACCCTTTATAAAACATTTCACTACACATTTCTTAATCATCTTTATTACAGGCGCCTGCTTCCTAGGCGATGAAGGCGTTGTTTAAGTTCCAGTATCTGTTTGTTGCTTTTGAATCTAAAATCTGTGTTTTTTTCACTTACAGGTTTCTGACGAGCTTGATGCAACAAAAGACCGCTTGACACTGCTTTCACTGACTGAAGAGTTTGGTCTTGCCGACACCTGTCTTGGAACACTCGTTACTTCTGTGGGACCTTTGTTCCTGTTGCTGGCTAACGGCTTCCCCCTCAACTATAATCCTCTCTGCTTTTTTTGGTGTTTTTCTGACCATAATGTATTCCCTTACCTGATAATTTTCTTGAACGGACTTGTTTCTTGTACAGTGTTTAAAGTTTACTTGCTCAATGACTCTACATTATTTGCACTTAAGCAGCTTGGTGTTGCTTGTTGTATTTTGCCTCTCTGAGTTGCTATGGCTTGCTTTAAATCTGTTTATATTGTGTTTCGGTGGGTTTACAATTTCCTGCAAATCAACTATAGACTAAAAGTCTTTCTTGATTTCTCGAATTTTTCAGGTTATTTGTGAATATTTTGATATATTTACTGTTCCAACATCTGCCTGCTTCTGCTTAGTCACTGTTACCTTTTATCCCTCTCATTTACAGTGTTGTTTGGTAACGTTTACATTACGGGTGGTTTCTATAACATTGGTTTCAGGATCTTCTAGGTTTAAGAAGAAATTAAGAAGAAAATATTCATAATTTCCTTGATTCAATTGTCTTTTTGTCGATAGGGGCTTATGTATGACAGGGAATTCTCTTCAGAGCTGTTCTTATCATTGACATCTCCTACAATTCTTATTTCCTTTCTGTAGACCCTTATTGACCAAGACAGGTTGTCCGATGAAGCACCCTCTGGTATACAAATAGAATAACCAGGAGTAAAGACATAAAGCTACACCGTAAACATGCGAAAATTGGCAGGCTCTAGGAGTAGATTCTAAAATATACATAGCTGTCGTTGGCACCATTCCTCAGGAATACAACCCTAAAGTGAGAAATTGAAGAGGCTGTAACTAATGAAGTTGCAGCCCTTGCTTCTGGTACAGATGTGTATGTGTCATCTGGCAACCTGGCGAAACCCACAGAAGCGGTCCCATATTGTACTTTCTACTAGAGGGAAGACATATAGCCTGAAACAAGAAGAAGAAGAAGAAACGGCAGGTTTACTTTCTGGAAATTCGACAATTAGATAAAGTTTTGGAAGTATCTGAGCAAAGGTTTTAAACAGTTTAAATCTAATTCCATCTTGTTCTTGTAAAATGGATATTGTTGGAAATGCATTCTGTTTCATCTGTATACTCCCTTTTGAGAGTCAATAGATCTGATAATCCATTCTCGCATCCAGATACAGATTCCGATTTCAACTCTGAGACTCTTTCAACTGGCTTCAACAACAGTTTTTTTTTAAATTTTCACCTGGTTCAAATCCACATATTTGTCGGTAATATCAATAGTCTTATATAAGTTCATAAGGTCTTTCGTCTGCAGCCATAATCATATCTTCAAACAACAATTTTAACTTGTCAACATAATCTTCCATAACACCCGATTTGATAAGGTCGTTATTTTTATATGCTGAATTTTATTAGAAGACTAAGCTCTTAAGTCAATGATATGCCAGCAAACCACAGATTGATATATCAATATCCTCAGAATAGGAAGCTGCAGTGTAATTGTACTGTATCATTGTGAGAAACACGAGGATAACAAAAGAGATATGATAGGAGTCAGAATCAATATCTTTGTAGTAATAAAACTAGGTAGACTGATAATGGTAAACTTTTAGTGGAATAATGTACTCTGAATGAAGGACACAAACAAGGAGTGTTAAACTTTTAGTGGAATAATATACTCTGAATGAAGGAAACCAACAAGGAGTGTTAAACTGTTAGTGGATTCTGGGATATCAAAAGGTGTGCGTGGATTCTGGGCAGTCAACGATAGTCTTATTAGTCAAACTCAGTGGAGATCTTTTCTATCTAGCTATCATAGTAATATAAGCATTCATATAAGAAAGTCCAGGAGATTAGATAGATGCTTTCTATGGACCCATGTGTAATGCATAATCACAGAAAGAGTCAAGTGAAATAAATATTGTCATGGAAGGATTGTAATGCAAACTTTGGTGGAGGTACCGATGTTGGTACTGTAGAGCGCGATGGATTAGGGGTAACAAAGGTATATGAAGATAGACGGCNAATGAAGGAAACCAACAAGGAGTGTTAAACTGTTAGTGGATTCTGGGATATCAAAAGGTGTGCGTGGATTCTGGGCAGTCAACGATAGTCTTATTAGTCAAACTCAGTGGAGATCTTTTCTATCTAGCTATCATAGTAATATAAGCATTCATATAAGAAAGTCCAGGAGATTAGATAGATGCTTTCTATGGACCCATGTGTAATGCATAATCACAGAAAGAGTCAAGTGAAATAAATATTGTCATGGAAGGATTGTAATGCAAACTTTGGTGGAGGTACCGATGTTGGTACTGTAGAGCGCGATGGATTAGGGGTAACAAAGGTATATGAAGATAGACGGCTTTAGTGGTGCAAAACAAGAAGCTTTGTTATTATAACTAGGTGGTTTACAGATCCCTCCAGGAGAGTGTGTATGTGGAAGAGTTCAGGAAAAGGCGTTAGAAATCAAATTAACTCTATTTCCATTCGTAAAATATTTAAGAGGATTTAAAAGGAGTGAAAAAGTGCTCTGAGTCAGATTGTGAAACGAATCATATTCCTATAAAAGCTGGTTTTCAAGGTAAATTAAAGAAGGTGAAGAAAGAAAAAAGTTACAAGATATCATCAAAGTAATAAACGAAAAAGACAAGGAAAAGATGAAGATTTAGAAAAGTTATCTTATAAACATCAAAAATTGGCTAAAAATTGATAAGAGCAAAAACAACAACAAAACCAATTGGAGGAAACATGAAAGAAAACAAATATTAACAACAATGAAGAAAGGAATAAAGAAAGTTAAAGAGGACGAAATAGAAGAGTTAATCAAAGATATAAAATGAGCTAAAATGATGCAAAAATTGCTAAAAAGCTGTAAAAGACCCGTAGAAAAGAAACCCAGGTATACAATTTGTTCATGATGAAAATGACAAATGTATGAAACAACCACAACAAATCTACAAAATAGTTAAAAAAACACTCAAGAACCATTTTCAGAAAATTAATCTGGAAGAAATTATTATATTCAATAACCAACCAAAAAAACTAACATAAGAGGTAACAAAAAAAGAAGTGAAGAAGGTAATAGAAAGAATATCTAAAATCAAAGCACCGGACAAAGATGGTATCAACGTTAAACTAATCATTAAGGTCCTGAAAAACTGCACGAAGAAATCAGCACTGTACTTAATAATTTATTTGGATTCAATGACGAAGAAATAAAAATTGGAACAGGAGTATTTTTACTAACACCAAACCCAAAGATGCCAAAAACCTATGCCCCATTATGCTATTAAAAATTATCCACTGGACCTTATCAAACTTTTAATGGAAAGAAATAATAAGAAAACAAATACATATTTCAAAACCAGGAAGTGCATATAAGAAAAGCATAAGTACAACGGAAATAGTAGGGGAACGTGGGCATTGATGGTTAGTAGCAAAAGCGCAACAGCAAGAAATAACCATTTACATAACAAGAATAGACATGTCAAATACCTTACTTGGGGAAGAATTAATAAAAATAAAAATAGCAACTGAAATATTTAATGAAGATGAGACAAAAGTACTTCGAATACTACTGAGTGGAACAACGTTTGAAGTAAAAGTAAATAAAGCTGAATCCCAAAAATTTCTCTCAAAATAGGTTTCCCTCAAAGAAAGAACATAAGTGAGCCACTTGTACTCTGTTTCAAAAAGGAAGTGAGAAATTGAAAGAGCAAATTAAAAGTAGACCAATTGATGTAACCGTTATATATACAATGGACGAAACAAGCAGGTTCCCAAATACTCAATGAAATGTTATATCCTGACGATTGTGATTTCATAACATAGAATAATGTAATACAGCTGGATCCAAATTAGGGGATAAGGAAAACATTAAAAAGGAGAAAAGAACTAGCAACAACGGCTATCAATAGCAACAACAACATATAAAAAAGAAGAAACTGACTAAATTTGCAACCAGCAGCAAACATTATAAAACCTAGTACAAAGCAGACTGCTGTATAATGCAGTCACTTGGGGTATGTCAAAAATCGATGAAAAGAATATAAATAGCTTGTACAGGGAACAACTTAGACAGGTGTTAGGGACCAAATGGTCTTATAAAATAAGAAATAAAAAATTATATGAAAGACAAACACCCAACTGCTCTCAAAAACAATTAAAGAACGAAGATGAAAACTGTTTGGGATTACAATGAGACTACCTGAAGAATGCCCAGAGAGAAGAGCCATGCAAGATTATTTTAAAAAAAGAGCATGCAAAAAATTTCTTGGAGGAAAATGAACAACAGTAATAACTAAAAGACAGACAAGGAAATTAATGCAGGCCTCCAAACAATTAAGTCAAAAATCAATGCAGAAAAGTAAAGGAGAAACGTTTGAATGGCCAATGTTTGTCTATAAAAGTGAAATTCTGAAAAAACTGAATATTTACAGCAGGATAAATGAAATTCCATGCAAAAGCCTGCTGAAGTAATTTCTGTTACTATCAAGGATGAGACCAAGATGTTTGAAAAAGAAGAATTATAATATATACAGACAGTACAAATGTATAAAGATAGCTACACTTGCATTATCGAATATACTAAAGCCCTCCATAAAGTTAAAACACAATTTTTACAAGACCTTATCCAAGTCGAAATCCACAACTAAGACATGTCTATTACCAACTTTGTATTAAAATTAAACAGCAACGGATGCCAAATATAGTGTTCGCAAAGATGTAGAAAGAGGGATTACCAAAAGTTGTGTGATGTTTCAAGACCTATTAAATAGCTATTGTGAGACAAAAGACGGAAGAGGTTTAAATATTGGTGAACAGAAGAGAGAAAAAGAGATATGCCGATGACACAATCGTGCTAGCGAAATGTCGCCTGGGGCTGAATAAGCCAATGCAGTCACAGTCATTCCCAAGCACGAACAAGACAGAGAGTTGGGCGTCAGCAAAAGCATATGGCCCGTAAAATTAAATGCTACAGACAAACTTATGCCAACAAATGACAACAGTGAATGATAGGCATTACCCGGCAAAAGCGACACGTAGCGGAAAAAGAGCTCTGACGCTGTGAAAAGCAAGCAAGCGGAGCCACACACGAAAATGAAAATGGTGACTCTGAACATCGGCACTCTCATCGGTAAGAGTAGAGTAGTAGCAGACGTCAAAGTAAAACGTATATTCGACATATTCTGCCTACAGGACCAAGTGGACAGGCGGGAAAGCTGGAGGTAAAACGGAGGAGAAAAACCCAAAAACGGGAAGGCAATTTGTGTAAGACTAACAAGTAGGTGGAAAGGGTGGTGGTGGGAGTGAAGAGGATATCAGACAGAATAATATCACTCAAGCCTCTAACACCAGGGAGAATCTACAACATTTTCTCAATATACGCGCCACAACAGGGCTGCGAGAAGGATGAGAAGAATGCCTTTTGGAGCCAGCTAGATGGGGTGCTGAGGGAGATTCGGGGTTTGGGTGAGGTTTTGAAGAGTGTTTGAGGAATGGCATGGTGGGAAGACAGTAGGAAACAGAATCGAGGAGGGTGAGAGAATACTCAAGATGGCACGTGCAAATGATCGAGGACTCGTGAGCATCTTTTTCACACAAAGTAATGACAAGTTGATTACATACAAGAGTGGAGGAAATGCAACGCTGATTGATTACAATGCAATACGGAGGAACCAACCGGAGTGTGTGAGAAACTGCAGAGGCATACCAGGAGAACCAATTGCTCTACAAAATTGCCCCCTGGTGTCCGACATGATAATTTCTCACATCAAAAAGAAGGCTAGGAGGAGGGGGAAAAAGATAAGATGGTGGAAGCTTAGGGAAGAACAGGGGAATAGGTACTTGAGCAGGACGGAAGAAATGGTGGAGCAGACAGCAAGGAAGAGAACATGCATCTGAAAGCGGTAGAGAGGGCAAGAGAGGAGCTGGAAAAATCAAGAGGAGAGAGATATCTGAAGCGAGAGTCTTGGTTTTAGAGTTCCGAGGTTGAGAGGAAGGTAGCGAAAAAGAAGGTAGCCTTTAAGAAATGGCAGTCAAATCAGATGAAGATAGTGAGGCACACAGAACGGCTAATAAGGAAGCTAAAGAAATGGTGGCGAAGGCAAAGGAGAGGGGTTATAAAGAACTTTACAATGAGCTGGAATCCAATGGGGCAAAGAAAATTTAGAAGCTGGCAAAGACAAGAATTAGGAGAACTCAAGATGTTAACCGACTAGTGTTCATTAAAAACAAAGAGGGAAGAGTGCTCACTGAAAATGATGACATTAAAGGCAGGTGGCAACATATTTTGATGCCCTAATGAATACAAAGAACACTAGAAAAGACCTGGAGGAGAGCAATAAAAGTGAAGAACCAATTCTAATAATAAAGATAGAAGAGACCAAGAAACAGTTACAGAAGATAGTCAACAACAAGACAACGGGTCCAGACGAGCTACCAATCAAAATGACTAGACCAACGAAAGAAAGAGGTTTGAAATGTATAACAGCTATGCTAGCAGACGTCCAACAGAAGAGATCTGGAGGGACAGTACCATCGTGACATTGTACAAACAAAAAGGAGGCCCCTTAAGGTGTAACAGCTACAGGGACATAATGCTACTCAGCCATTGCCTAAAACTGTGGGAGAGGGTCATCGAAGCAAAACTCTGGGAGATCGGGACATCAGTGAGAGACAATATGGTTTTCAAAAGGGGAAATCCACTACCCAGCTTATGTTCTGTCTGCGCATGTTACAAGAAAGGTCCAGAGTGTTCAACAAGAGTCTACACCTAGTGTTTATTGACCTGGAAAAGGAGTATGATACGGTCCCGAGAGAACTGATATGGTATTGTCTAAGGAAGAGACTGCTCCCGGAAGCTTATGTCCAAATTTTACAAGACATATACGAAAACTCCAAAACCAAAGTCACTACAATGGTGGGAGAGAGAGAAGACATATAGATAAAAGTAGGATTACATGAAGGCTCGGTCCTAATCTCATTCTTATTTATTGTCATCCTGTATGTCACCACGGAAGAGATCGAAGAGGATTCTTCATGGGCAATGCTTTTTGCGGACGACTAAGTGCTCTGTGACGAGAACGCACAAAATCTGGAGGTCAGACTGGAGAGATGGAGGGAATGTTTAGAAGATAGCGGGCTAAAGCTGAGTAGAACAAAAATGGAGCAGCTGGTACGAGGAGGAGACTAAGTTAAGATCAAGCTAAAGGAATACGACAAAAACACACGCACCAGTCTTCCTCAGACAACATCATTTAAATACCTTGGGACAACTATACATCGAGAGGGAGGATGTGGAGCTGAAGTAGAAAGAAAAATAGGAAAGGCGTGGGACAGGTGGCGTAGTCTGACAGGCGTCCTGTGTGACAAGAAAGTGCCAACTAGACTTAAGATGTTACTTTACAAACAATGCATTTGAGCAGCAATGTTGTATGTTAATGAGATATGGCCTCTCACACAAACCCTAGAGGAGCACATGAGAACCACCAAGATGAGAATGCTTCGCTATGCCCATATCATCAGTCTAGAGGTGCATAGGAGAAATGATGAGATCAGATAGCTTGCAGGGGTGGAGCCAATAAGCACAGTGATTCCCAAAAGGAGACTTAAGTGGCATGGCCATGTCTACCGGAGAGAGAGGAACAAGAGGGTAGCAAGAGAGTCACCAGCATCATAGTAGAGGGCAAGGGTAAGGAAGGGCCACCCAAAGCATTGATAGAAGGATACGTTGCAGGCAGGTATGAGAATGTATGGCATGGAGAGTATGAATGCAAATGATTGAGCTAGATGGTGAGCGCTGATTGAGTCAGAAGCCAGGCAGAAAACTTTGACCTGAAAGGACTTAAATGGTTACGGTGAGAAAAGGTAAGAAACAATCGTGCAAGCGAAATCTACAAAAAATTTTCACAATGCGATGAATAAAGTTAAAAGATTATGTGAAAGGAAAGGCTTATCTATTAACTTCAAAAAGACAGAGTATATGGCCACCACAAAAAAGGTGATTTTAAGGTGAAATGTCATAATAAAGACATTTGTTAAAAGCTTTAAGTAGTTCAGTACCACTCTTACAAATTATACAAAATCTAACACTAAAAAAAATGAGACAGATGGCACTTGCAAAATCAACTTCCACAATAGTAAACGAAATCTTCGCAAATTCACCTCTTAGCATGAAAACCAGAACGTGGGTGGGTTTTTTGCTATTTTCACCCCGTATTGATTTATGGAAGTAAAACGTGGTCTACAGCAACAGACAAAAAACCTGGATTGGATGAAATGTTGAAAGTTCCTGAAAATGATAAAGTAATCAAAAGGAGAAAAAATTAACTGATTCAAAAACAGTTAATCAAAGAGATAAGGAGTAAACGGTGACATTCTGTGGGCATGTAATGAGATACTTGTGCTAAGGTTTTTCTCTGAGTGAGCTAAAATGTAAACGTATAACACGGTATACGAAATGTGTTTTGACGTTTACCGGGTGTTTGTAATCTTCCACAAATGTGCTTGCTGGCCAGAGAGTGTTCAAGAATAATTCCACAAACATATTTTTGCTTATTTATGTGGATATGATGTAGAGTGGGTAAAAAAATTGTATATAATTTTTTACAAACTAGTAAAACCTGGTTTCTACCGTACTGAACTCTGTTGCTTGGAGCTAAATTTGCGGATATCCACCAAACAGTACATACAAAGCAGTGCGTCCAAGAAGGCAACCTCCACATGGTGACGCCTGGATACTGATTAGCTAGGTTATCCTGACTGGTTGGTAACGAATAGCCTTCATTTTAAGCTGTTTTTCCAGTACCATGGAAGAAATCGATCTCGTCGTTCATGTGATTTCGAATCTGGTTTGTCGTCGATTTGGAGAATGTTTTTTTTGACCTTGTGCTGCCCCTGGTGGTAAGTGAAAGTTTTTTGTTTCTGGTTTCTTTCCAAACCGATCTGCCTTTTGGCGGTGAGGGGAGGTTTGTTTTCCGTTTCATGAGGCCGGATCGAGTTCACCGTGGTGGTCTTCAAATCTGTCTCCAGCAGCTTACACACACACACACACACACACACACACACACACACACATACAAAGCAAAAATTCATTAGTAATTCATTTTTTATCAAATCATTTAACTACTTCGAGATCAACGCGAACGACTTTCGTTTGTGACCTGAATGATTCTTGCGTTTAATTTCAATAATCTGAAAGAAGACCTGGCTTTCAGAGTCAACATGTGGGTCTCAGATAGAAGAAAGTTTAAGTAACTACTAAACACCAAAGATGTAAGAGAAATGGCAACTTTATCCCATATATATCCCATAGTAGCAATGGTTCAATAATAAACTAAATTAGTTAGGATGTGAAATATACCCCTCAACGAATAGCGAGTGGAGGAATTAGTATTGCTTATAGGTACCTAAGACCAAAAATTGCTTCTCAGAATAGAACATGGGGTCTTATTTCATTATACCAACCAAATAAGTAAACAAATTTATTTTATAAAAGAAACGGGTTTACTGAATATACATGTCATACATATATGCGAAAGTAAATGCATGGGTTAATAGTACCGATGAAGAGAAATGTGAATGTGATGCAGAGAGTCTGTTTTGGAAAAAATTGCCAAGAGTGTGATTCAATATGTGTAAGAAGATTCTACATAACCAAAGTAAAGGACTATCCTTTCAACATTTCAGTGCTACAGGTCAATGTATAACCTAATGACAGATCTAGTCCATTTTATAAATGGTTAAAACAGGACAAATCAGAATGCAAATCACAAGATATTGAGGTTATAATGGAAAGCCTGAAGACCAAATCTTGGGCTGTTGATTGCCACTGTCTTTCCCCGGTCTTACGGTTAAGGCAGCCATTTTTCCAGCCTGTGGGGTTTATGTGGCAGGTTTTCATGATAAATTTTAGGTTCTATTACAGCAATGATGAGAAAGCTCTTGACAAAATGTGTGGCGAACAAGCTACTAATAGCATTTTGTTGTACATGTCTGAGCAAGTTCAGCTAAGACTTCATTACCATGGTGTCAAAGCTTGACATGTTCCAGCATTTAAAGCCTTAATATTTGAAACACGATTTTTCCAGCGAATTTTACAAATACGACGAATGCAATGCATGTGAAATGCTTCAAGCCGGCAATTTTGTTTCTTGTAGGGTTTCCAAGATTCACAACAGTAGATAATAGAGGACACTACTGCCGACTTCTATAGGTAAAGTTTTGAGTCCAGTTTGTTACCGTGGTACTTCCATAGTCCACTTGTGAGTAGACCTAAAGCTAAGCTAACTTTGGTTATATGCTAGCTTTTTCCTGTATCCAGTAAACCATTGTGTGACATGCCAAGATAGCAGAAGTCTTGTATGACTAGAGCATCGTACCTTCTATTTTGACGACTGGGTCATGGTGAGGATTACCAGATCAGCTTTGAAGCAAAAACACTGTTATTTTTTAACTGATGGTGAGACCAAACCTTTTTTGTGGCATCTACAGCTATGTCTATAACTAATTGAACACCTTTTAAACAGTGAGCTGAAAAGGCCCATACATTTGCAGACAGGGTGTCTCTGGTTAGAAACTTCGTTAACTTTGTTCGAGCAGAAAAATGTCTGATATTATAATTTCTACCGTCGCATCTCATTCGTAGGTAGACTCTACGCTCAAAAGTGCAGAAAAATGTTAGAGCATTACTTCAAAAAGGATACCAAACAGCTCTGATGCAAGAACGCATCCTTGTCTTGCTCCATTTGAAACGCCAATGCATCTGAGAAAATTCCTGCCATTTTGCATTCTTTTCTGCTTTCGTGAGAAGATCTGATGACTGCAATCCACTTCTCGGGGCAGGCAATCTTATGAAGTATTTTCCAGAGTTCTTCTGTGCTAACCATGCCAAACGCTTTGACGAGATCACTAAATACTGAGTAAAGCAGTGTTCAAAATCAAATCCATGTCTGTTGCACCACTTCCATTGCAAAAGCTACACTGAGATTCAGTGTAAATGTGTTCCAACATTTGTAGGATGAGCCGCTTTAGGATTACCTGGCTAAAATCGTCCGGCAATCAATATTAAGAATATGCTCCTATGGTTGTCATACCACGCCCTGTTCTCTATATACAGATGGTTTACACAAATGAATTATTGATGCTTCTTTACGGTTCTGTAGGACATTGCCATTACTCCAAAAGATCCCAAACAGCTTGGTTAATACAGATGGTATGTGTGCTCGTCCACATTAGTATTCATGTGATGGTTCGTCATGTGGTCAATCAGTTTTACCAGTGGGCAGTTGTTTAATGGCCTTGGTGACTTTTGGATTTTAGGGTGCTATATCCAGCTCTACGAGAATTGACACTAAGGGAACGTTGCGTAAAGCATCGATTCAAATTGCGCACTATTCATTTAACAG
The DNA here is from genome assembly GCA_003991215.1 of Morbakka virulenta. Taxonomy (NCBI): domain Eukaryota; kingdom Metazoa; phylum Cnidaria; class Cubozoa; order Carybdeida; family Carukiidae; genus Morbakka; species Morbakka virulenta. The sequence continues at coordinate 33,976 of RDPX01000751.1, forward strand.
CAAGTACAAGTGTTCAGCCACTGTAGAGAGAATTTCTTTCCTGTTATTAAATATAGTTGTGTTGGCCGTCGGGAGGATGGGTATTAAAACATTTGTTTGGGGTCCAAACACACCTTTGAGGCCATCGAAGAGTGCTTTTGTTTTGTTAACTTCGACCGAAACCAGTTGCTCTGTGGCTTTGTCACCTCACCATTTGTTCTCTATGTCTCTTCAACGTTTCCGAGTAGCTCATTTTCTTTCTAGGTGTGTCATCTAGAGGGGCGGTGATTGTTTGTTCGCAACATACTTTCAATTGGCTTCATGCATTTTTAGAGTAGCTCTACAGTCCCAGCGTTTTTTTCGTTAAACTGTTTTTTATGTTTTCTATGTTCAATACCCAAAAACTCAGTTGATGTGCCAGTGCTTAACTGCTTAAAGTCACTCCACAATTACTCAATCTGCAATTTCTTGTCAATAATGGCAAATCTTCTGTCGGTCCGGTCATTGTTTAACAGTGAATGGACGCTCCAAAATCGGAAAAACAGTGCAAAATTCTTTTCAATCACTTTAAAACAAAACTGGGTACCCAACTGGGTGTGGCTATCCAGCAGGGGCCAAATTGGGTACGCTATGTTTAAGGCACTTTTTCTAGCCCTATTCCCAGTTTGAGATGAGCAGTTGTTACTACGAACTGCCATTTGCATCCTCTACCTGTTTTCGATACCACTTCTTTATCGGCTTGAGTTGGTCAAGTAGAAATGCCCCATTTCAGGTAAAAGTTGTTTGTGCAGAGTATAACCCACCCTCTCCATCAGGACACCCAATCCACCTGTGCTACTAGTACCTGTGTGATGTGGAGGAGCTGGGCGTAAGTTTGAGTCAAAACAGAGAGCCCTTAAGATTTCGGTCATGTTAATATAGTTTATTCCCAACTATTTTCTATGAACTTCTTTTGCTTGGATGTATTTACTCAGTTATCGGATAAATGTGATTATTAGCTTATTATGCATGGTTAAAAGACACAGCCTACCCTTTTTCAATCAGTATACTACTAACCTGCAATTTATTGTCAGAAATAAAAGGAATAAAATTAAGAGGGTGTAGTGAGTAACAGATTCAAAACTAGACCCTTGCAATACTTCAATTATTATTTTAAGTTTGGTATATAAATTCAAAGGCTTTCAGGCTTTCTTGTGACTCCAGAGTCTTTTCTTTACAGCTTAATGGCTAACTGCTTACGAAGCATCAGTATACAAAGTTGTGCCTTTGGTACGATATGCTTAAAAACTACAGCAGTTTACTAATACAAATAAAGACGTTATTTATACTTTGGCAATGGCCTCCAGGTCTGTTATTTAGATCAAGCTGCCACAACACTCACTCTTTTGCCTTGTATTTATGCACTCATTGTTTGAATTTTTCAAACAATGGGTGCATTGTTTGAATTTTTCAAACAATAAGTGCATTGTTTGAATTTTTCAAACAATAAGTGCATTGTTTGAATTTTTCAAACAGTAAGTGCATTGTTTGAATTTTTCAAGCAATGAGTGCAGACAAATTCTTTCAAGAGAACATTTTCAAAGACAAGCAGAAAATGTAGGAACGAATAAAAGTGCAAATTTGTAAAACAGCTTGAAACTATAAGATTGGTATTTTTTTCCTTTCGTTTTGGTTACATGTTGTTTAGATGAGAGTTACCATGAAGGTGGACAATAGCAATGCTGTCNACAATGGGTGCATTGTTTGAATTTTTCAAACAATAAGTGCATTGTTTGAATTTTTCAAACAATAAGTGCATTGTTTGAATTTTTCAAACAGTAAGTGCATTGTTTGAATTTTTCAAACAGTAAGTGCATTGTTTGAATTTTTCAAACAATAAGTGCATTGTTTGAATTTTTCAAACAATAAGTGCATTGTTTGAATTTTTCAAACAGTAAGTGCATTGTTTGAATTTTTCAAGCAATGAGTGCAGACAAATTCTTTCAAGAGAACATTTTCAAAGACAAGCAGAAAATGTAGGAACGAATAAAAGTGCAAATTTGTAAAACAGCTTGAAACTATAAGATTGGTATTTTTTTCCTTTCGTTGTGATACTTCAGTTTTGGTTACATGTTGTTTAGATGAGAGTTACCATGAAGGTGGACAATAGCAATGCTGTCTTTTTGTATTATGAGTCTGACATAAATAGTAGATCAATCAATTAATTCGTTAAGAGAAAATCATCCAACCCGGAACTCATCGATCAATTAATTAATTAATTAATTAAACATAAACCTATGACACCTTTTTAAACATTAATGGGAAAGCAATGATGGTGTAAATCAGGGGTGGGCAACCTTTCTGGAGAGTGGGCCAGATCCTTCACAAATTTTCTTCACGCGGGCCAAACTTAGTAGGAAAAGCGAGAAACAAATAGGGAGAGAAACAAAGAGAAACAAAGAGAAACAAAGAGAAAAAGCAAAATAAAGGTTGTGTAAATTAACCTCGCTATCAGTATTGGCGTGTTCGCTGCGAAAGTGACGTGAAACCACACCGGTGTGCCCGTTTACACGCAATCAAAACTGCACCGGTGAAATATCGCACCGGTGTGGCTAGCGTAGTGTGGCTCGTAGTTATCCAAGTGCAAAATCTTTTCCTGAATCTCAAATTTGACAAAGTTTTGTTTTATCAATAGATTCAATATCTGCAACCGCCAAACAATTATATTTGCTAACAAAAAATTATATAATTGTACCGCCTGGCGGATCATGAAAATTCTCCTCGTGTGCCGTAGGTTGCCCACCCCTGGTGTAAATGGAAGCATTGTTTTTGTTTCTTAAGTATTAAATCCAGGTTCGATCTTTAATGATACACAATAATGTTTTCAAAATTACAAAAAAATTTACTATACTAAATCCCATGCAACTCAAAAAGAGTCCAAAGGAGGACGAGAGACAGGCTAACATTGAAAGAAAAAATTGAAAAGATTAAATTGAAGTCTGGGCTCTTCACAGCACAACCCGCCACGAAGAATAATTTGCAGTAAGAGAACCCATGGAAGCAGTATCAGTTTATGCAAAAATGAGCAACGTAGCCAGCGCTGAAACACCCCTAGCAAACAAACATTTCAAAATGAAATGCTGCTCTATACAAATGAAAAGATTGGTCAAATCTGCATCCCCAGCATAGCATAGGATTATAAGTATAGGTTAGTGTAATTCCGATTTTTACCAAGCAAAGCAATAGGCCAGTTTCAAAATTGTTGGAGATGCTTATAAATTAGCTGTCTTAATATTTATAGCATTAGTGTGTTTTCTTCTGGAGAATGTTATCCTTTATTATATATACATAAATAAATAAATTAATTAATGTTTATTTGTATATATATATATATATATATATATATATATATATATATATATATGTGTGTGTGTGTGTGTGTATGTGTGTGTGTGATGGCAACGACTAACCACCCGGCCCCCAGGATGCGAATAGGGGGAGAGGCTCCAGCTATGTAGGTTAGCAGTGAACATTGAAATAAGTCGTCCAGGAAAAAATAATGGGTTTCCCTTTGGCAATGCGTAGCACCCACGAGCCACCCAACCAGAGTCACGGGTGAAGATATCGGCAGCAGGATATCGGATGTGGAGCTTACAATGATCAACAAACTGATACTTTGGTAAGTGTACAAAACGCCAAGCAAGTGAACGAATTATCGCCAATGGTTGAGGTGAATGAGCTTCAATGGAAGCTTATGCGTTCGAGTATGAACGATCCCTTAGTTGCTGTACAAGTATGTGTCATTGAGATCTTTTATCTACAGTGAGTTGTCTCTGTAAAAATCCTCTGGTGATGGACTAATAGGGATGTGTAGAGACTTAACAATAGGTATGCAGTCATGATTCTACACACAGGCAGCTAAAAGCTAATCTTTACATTGCTGTTAGCTCTGCTTAACGGGAAATCACTTAAACAGAGCTTTTTGCGAACGAGCAGGCCTTTTTAGGCTGCTGCTATCCAGGTCATGGGAANAGCATTGTTTTTGTTTCTTAAGTATTAAATCCAGGTTCGATCTTTAATGATACACAATAATGTTTTCAAAATTACAAAAAAATTTACTATACTAAATCCCATGCAACTCAAAAAGAGTCCAAAGGAGGACGAGAGACAGGCTAACATTGAAAGAAAAAATTGAAAAGATTAAATTGAAGTCTGGGCTCTTCACAGCACAACCCGCCACGAAGAATAATTTGCAGTAAGAGAACCCATGGAAGCAGTATCAGTTTATGCAAAAATGAGCAACGTAGCCAGCGCTGAAACACCCCTAGCAAACAAACATTTCAAAATGAAATGCTGCTCTATACAAATGAAAAGATTGGTCAAATCTGCATCCCCAGCATAGCATAGGATTATAAGTATAGGTTAGTGTAATTCCGATATTTACCAAGCAAAGCAATAGGCCAGTTTCAAAATTGTTGGAGATGCTTATAAATTAGCTGTCTTAATATTTATAGCATTAGTGTGTTTTCTTCTGGAGAATGTTATCCTTTATTATATATACATAAATAAATAAATTAATTAATGTTTATTTGTATATATATATATATATATATATATATATATATATATATATATATGTGTGTGTGTGTGTGTGTATGTGTGTGTGTGATGGCAACGACTAACCACCCGGCCCCCAGGATGCGAATAGGGGGAGAGGCTCCAGCTATGTAGGTTAGCAGTGAACATTGAAATAAGTCGTCCAGGAAAAAATAATGGGTTTCCCTTTGGCAATGCGTAGCACCCACGAGCCACCCAACCAGAGTCACGGGTGAAGATATCGGCAGCAGGATATCGGATGTGGAGCTTACAATGATCAACAAACTGATACTTTGGTAAGTGTACAAAACGCCAAGCAAGTGAACGAATTATCGCCAATGGTTGAGGTGAATGAGCTTCAATGGAAGCTTATGCGTTCGAGTATGAACGATCCCTTAGTTGCTGTACAAGTATGTGTCATTGAGATCTTTTATCTACAGTGAGTTGTCTCTGTAAAAATCCTCTGGTGATGGACTAATAGGGATGTGTAGAGACTTAACAATAGGTATGCAGTCATGATTCTACACACAGGCAGCTAAAAGCTAATCTTTACATTGCTGTTAGCTCTGCTTAACGGGAAATCACTTAAACAGAGCTTTTTGCGAACGAGCAGGCCTTTTTAGGCTGCTGCTATCCAGGTCATGGGAAGAGCTAGAAAAGGTGACCACATCGTTTGTTCAATCGTTCAAATTTGCAGGGGAAAGAAAAGGAAAGAAATTCCATTTATGCAAAAGAGAGAAGTTAATTCAATATTGCTCCTTGAAATGTAAGAACGCTATTTGATTGTGAAGAGTCTGTTCATCCAAAACGAAGAACAGCTGTTGTTGCCAAGAAACTGTCTATGTACAAAGTGGACATTACTGCTTTATCCAAGACTCGCTTGAGTAAAGAAAAGTAGCTTACTGAAAGGGGTGCTGGATACACATTTTTCTGGAAAGGCAAGCCTGAAGGAATGAAAATTGATGGAGGAGTAGGTGTTGCTATACGAACACAGATCCAACCAACCTTTGGAGTTATGGTCGAATTATGTGTCCCTTGAAATGTGGAGGTCACATGCCTAATATTTCAGTGTATGCTCCTACACTGGACAGTAGCCAGGATAGCACCATAGCGTTTTATCAAGATTTCAGTAATTGAATCGGAAGAACACAAAAGGCAGACAGGTTGCTCATACTTGGTGACTGTAATACACGACTGGAAGTGATCATAATACCTGGGATGTCTTAAGGAGATATCGTCTTGGTGAGGCAAATGATAATGGTCTTTTTCTCCAGCTGTGCACAGAACTTAAGCTTGGAGTGTTTAACACCTTCTTCTAACAAAAGCGCGTCCACAAGATAACATAGATACATCCTTGATTAAAGCATGAGCATATACGAAAATACGAAAATTGTCTTGATTTCAATTGAATTGAAATCAAGACAATTTTGATTATTAACACAACAAATTTTGATTATTAACACAACTAATTTTGATTATTAACAGAACAAATTTTGATTATTAACACAACAAATTTTGATTATTAACACAACAAATTTTGATTATTAACACAACAAATTTTGATTATTAATACAACACTGCCAAATTGGTGAGAGAGTTTAGGGGATAAAGCTATTGATGAAGTGATCATGTCTCAGAAATGTGGACTACATGTAGGTGGCATCTCAAGCTTTTGGAAAGGTCTTATCAAAAGTGTCTCAGGAGAGCCCTTAACTTCAGTTGGAATACTTCCACACCTGGTATTGGAGTCCTTGAACCGCCCACCAGCATCAAAATTGAGGTGTGGATCATCCGGGATCAGATACGCAGGACCGGAAGCTTGACAGGATGGAGGATGAAAGACCCCTTAAACAGTTGTTATATGGTGAGTTATCCAAAGTGTTCTATTATTCATTTAACTTGTTGAACTAAAATTAAATAAATACACGGAGAAATATCCCATTGTGTTCCAATAATTATTTTACGTGTTTTAGCTCCTTCGAGTCATGGCAGTTGCACAACTAACCAGATCAAGCATGCGCAAACACATGTACAAGGGAGATTATCAATACTAATAAAACTAAATCTGAAGGTTCCACGAGTAGCGCCCCATACCACCATCTGGGCTCAAATCAATATTTATACTTAAATTGATCATAATACAACATATCCCCTTTTATCAAAGAAGTCAAGACAATCAAAAGATATAGATATATTCTACACGGTTCAATTTCATCATCATGGCCATGTACGCTGTCTACGTATAATTCATTCTGATCACTTTCACTGCTAGTGTCACTGTCATTGTAATTTCCATTGAAATTACCTCTAAGGTGATCAATCTAACGTTGCCTTTTGAGTTTTGCACATTGACGCAAAGTGGTTAAACTTCTTGCATTTATTGCAGATTTTTCCTTTCGCTGGACATTTATTTCTATCTACATGCTTGTAGCCACACCTGTTGCAGGTTTTCTCATTAGATTTACTTGAATGAGATTCTTTCTTATGAAATCTTTGATGTCGATGAGGACGGTCACGGTGACGATGTTTGACATAGTCAGTGTTCATTGAATCATTTCGTTGTTGATTAAGCTCCAGGTTGATTTGGTCAAATTGTCTGGCTTTTTAATTGCATTCGGTAAAGTCATATTAGCTTCAAGTTTCAATTTCTCTGATAATTCTTGGTGACGTACGCCAATGACTAATCTGTCCCTGATCATCGCATCACGATCATCAAAACCTGCCTTCTCCGCCAAATTGTGCAGAGAACGCACAAATTGTTCAATTGTTTCATCCGAAGGTTGTGTGCGTTTATGGAACTATGCTCGTTGATGTATAAGATTACGTTGAGGTGTGAGATATGCATCAAATTTACTCATAACTTGATCGAAGTCATTTCTTCTGTCACCTTCTTGATCAAACGTAAAAGTTTTGATGATTTTGTCGGCTTCGGCGCCCAATGGGTATGTCAACCTGTTCACCTGTATGATTCCCGAGTTTTCTGAAAGTTCAGAGGACACTCTGTAACGTAGAAAACGTACCTTTCAGTCGATTCATTCTTCTGGTTCGCGAAAATTAAACTCTGATGGCGGCTTGAACGCCATGGCGTAACAACGTGTTTCAAATAAAAACTTTTAAAGTCACTTACAATTGATAAATTTACGATGATTTGCCGTGTTTCTGACGGTCGAATTCTGGTCATGGACTAGATGCGTCACTCTGATACCATGTTCTATTATTAATTTAACTTGTTAGAACTAAAACTAAATAATTACACGGAGAAATATCCGATTGTGTTCCAATAATTATTTTACGTGCTTCAGCTCCTTTGAGTGATGGCAGCTGCACAACTAACCAGATCGAGCATGCGCAAACACATGTACAGGGGAGACTATCAACACTAACAAAACTAAATATGAAGGTACCACGAGTAGCGCCCAATACCACCATCTGGGCTCAAATCAATATTTATACTTTGATTTAACATAATACAACACAAAGGAAAAAGTCCACTACACAAGCCGAGAAAAAGGTTTAAGGATGTGCTGAAGAGCATTCAAAACTACTGGAGATCAATGTGAATATCAGGGAAGAATGTAAAGAATTTGAAGAGAGCCGTAAAGGCCATCCTGTGTTAAACCGTGCTCTAAGAAAGCAGGATGAAAGTGGAGTGCCTAATGATATTCAGGAAATGAAGTACACTGTGTGTGGTAGATTTCTTTTGTCAATAGCTGGACTGGTGAACCATCTTAAGTCACAAACTCGAAGGCAAGATCAACAATTTTATGAGTAAACCTTGCCATATCGTCCATTTTGCGCTACCTGAGGTATAGTCTGCAAATCAGCAAGTCGCCTAACGAGGTATTTAAAGATTCATAATGAAGCTCATCTGCTTGCAGCTCCAAAAAGTGGGAAATTTAATCTGTCATAACTGTGACCGTTCATGCACGACAGAAGCTGGATCGAAGAGTTGCCTGTATCCTCACGGACACACAGTGACAAATTAAAGAAAACAAAGTGCTGTCAAGAAGGAACAATCATTATATAAACACAATTGTCTTTGAAAACATGCACTTAATTCAACAGTTTAGATTACAAATTACTTATTGCAATGGTTTGAGATAAAGTGGACAAACTTTACATCACTACAAAGATGATGACAATGATGATGGTGATAATGATGATGATAATATTGATGATGATGACAATGATGATGATGATGATGATACCAGAGGCAACAAAGGGCTTTATCTATCCTATGGTCACTATAGTCTACTGTTAATGGCAAGGCTGCAAAATAATCCAACGCCAAATTTGAAATGCAATTTTTCAGCCTGAATCCAGTTTGTTCTTCGTTTTTCTTGCTCCCTTTGTTGTTGTCAAGCATTCTTTGGGAAGTCATCATCATCAAATATGCCTTCAATCGTTTGTCGACATTGTGCTAAAATCCAATATTTAAGAGTTTGTAAGATCAGTTTTTCGTTATCTCTCCCCACCTTGTTCTGTCTATGGCTTGTTGTTCTAGTTTTGTATCTACAATTTTTGTCAGGCCTTTCTCTGCTAAGTGTGCATTAGTCATTGAGATCCAGGTGTTTTCCGGTCTGCCTCTTGGCTTCTTTGTAGTTTTCAGAGCCTCCGCTAGGGTCTGTTTTGCCGGGGTTTTTTCTGGCAGGTGTAACATATGTCCTTGCCATCTGGGTCTTCTTTCTCTTATCTTTTCGCCTGAAAAGGCAAGACAAATTTCCCGCCTTGCGTATATGCGCACAAGAAATGGCTGCACTGAAAATTGGAAAAGCTCAACAAGCATTGTTTTGAAATCGAGGCTGAGAAAATTTCATCAAAGAAATTGAAAAGATGGCGTGGTCTTCACGAGGGAATTGCTTCTATAAGTCAATGCTGAAGGTGATTTTCATCTGTTTTCTCGTGTTTTACTTTAAACCGTATAAGTTTCTACTGATTTTACATAGTAAGAATTTCAAATCTTGTTTTAGGGCAACGTACAACAGTTAGTGAGGTCTTCAGCGACAACAACCGCCAATCGAGGTATCACGAACGTGCTTGGGGGTGAGTAGAGTAAGAATGTCGGTAACTTTGCTTTAAAATTTGACATCGGTTTTTCAGAGTTTCCAAGTTCTTCTGTAAACACGACTACCTAATTAGTAATATTTTTTTTCTAAACGATGCAGTGATTTATACTGTATTTCCGACAGACCATTAACAGTTACATTCAAAGAGCAGAAAGACCAGATGACACTGATACTTCTTATACTTTTGAGTTGTGGTTCCACTACCCATAAGTATAACAAGTATCATTCAACAAGTCTGTCAGCTAGTAAGGTAATGATTCACATGGAAATGGAGAAAAAAAATTAATTTTTTGGAATCCCAATAGTTAATTCCACAAAAAGCGCCAAACTGTTTTTGACTTGTAAGAAATTCAACCAATATACGAAGTTATTGAAAAGAATATTAAAACGTTATTAAAAATTACCTAAATGTTTTAGATATTGGCTATATATGAAGTTTTGTGTTGTTTTGAAAATATTACTAATTTGCTTGTTTGAGTATGTAAAGGCAAATTCCTTTTTTTTTGTCAGCTTCGTTTCCTCCAGCAACATTTCTTCTTTTCCATCCTCCCTTAATGTCATCTTACATGAGTTGGTTCCAGCACCCCTGAATATTTTTCATTTCCTGGTCAACTGAGTTGTGATGACACAGCTATGATAGTGTCATCAGCACTCTGTTTGGAAAAGCAAAAAGCATTATTTTCAACCCAGTCATTTATCCAGACCATCTGTCAGCATGTGCAAGTGATTGATCAGATTCACACATCAAGCTTTAAGCACCTCAGTGGTAATCCCAAATGTTCCTGGCCTGGCCTTTTATGTGCTTTCATTTTCGTGATAGATTTTCCACCTCAGACTTAGGTATTGTAAACATGTTTATATTACAGCCAGGGAGATTGTCTCCAATGTTTTCTTTGNAAACAACAAATGCAAGATAGGTTTGGCATCACTCCCCCAAAAACCTTGATACCTGTCACCAAGCATGTCCACACTATATGTCTAATTAATTCAGTTGCCTGATTATGGGAGAAATAACTCTTGAAACAGCTCAGAAAGAGCTTACAACCCACAGCATGATAAATGACCTACATCAATAATATCTTTGTTGGATTAGTGACTTCGCCATGGCAGATGTGTCCAATGTGTTTTAGATATTGGCTATATATGAAGTTTTGTGTTGTTTTGAAAATATTACTAATTTGCTTGTTTGAGTATGTAAAGGCAAATTCCTTTTTTTTTGTCAGCTTCGTTTCCTCCAGCAACATTTCTTCTTTTCCATCCTCCCTGAATGTCATCTTACATGAGTTGGTTCCAGCACCCCTGAATATTTTTCATTTCCTGGTCAACTGAGTTGTGATGACACAGCTATGATAGTGTCATCAGCACTCTGTTTGGAAAAGCAAAAAGCATTATTTTCAACCCAGTCATTTATCCAGACCATCTGTCAGCATGTGCAAGTGATTGATCAGATTCACACATCAAGCTTTAAGCACCTCAGTGGTAATCCCAAATGTTCCTGGCCTGGCCTTTTATGTGCTTTCATTTTCGTGATAGATTTTCCACCTCAGACTTAGGTATTGTAAACATGTTTATATTACAGCCAGGGAGATTGTCTCCAATGTTTTCTTTGCATGTTCTCTTTTCCTCCACTGTATCAATAGCCCAAAATCGATCCCAACAGTACTTTGGCCTTCATTTCTGTAGTTTTGAGTGGTTCTTTTTGCATCTTTACTCATTCTTTTGCTTGGTTTCCATTTCCCAGTTACTTCCTTTATTAACATGTATGTTTTTTATATTTTTTCTAATCTTAGGCACTAATTTCAATGTCCCAAATTTTTCTTCTATCCAATCTATATTATCCTTTCTTGGTGGTTCTTGCTGCTGCTCTGACTTAATTGCACTTAGGTTTCCCTCTTCCTATCAGCCAGCAACACTACATTTTTAGGCATCCTTATTGCTTGAATGTTCTCCATTACTATTGTGTTGACTGTATTATATAGTTTGACTTGATGTTTGAACTGCTTGTTTTGCACAACTTTACCTGTCAACAATGTCTTCTGTCTTGTTCTAAATTTTGTCTTTGTAGCTTCTCCTTTCAGACAGTTGCAATAAATTTTTCCTGGTGGTACTTTTATCTTTTGGCACATAAAAACAAATTTTAGATTTGGTCAGAACCATGCTGTAATCAGGACCAACATCCAATCCCTGGTCAGTTCTGCTGCTCCATACTGCTGTTATCCATTGTTTATCTATTAATAAAGGGTCAGTCATGTTTTTATGTGATCCATCTGGTGATGTCCAAGTCCATCTCCTTGAACAGCAAGTAGACCATATATTGAAATGACAAAAAATTGAGTTACCATGCATTTCGAAGCTCATATTTTCAGGTTATTCATAGTTTTTGTGTATTGCAGTATGGCATAAAAATGAACAAACTCTGCAGATAATAGTTTTGATTTTGAAATTACCTGGCTGCTTTGGCTTTAAATTACCCAAACCCATTATGTGAAGTTAAATTTGCAGGAAGTGACCAGTGGAAGAAACTAACCTGTTTGATATCAGATAGTGAACATTATAATTGGTGTTACTGTATCTTCAGTCCTGGGGGAAGGGAGAGATGGAGGGAGAGACAGAGACAGAGAGAGACAGAGTGAGTGTGCATGAGTGAGTTTCTGTTTATGTGTGTTAGAGTCAAAGAAAGACATACAGAGATAGGTATGTAGGTTTTGGTGTTATTAGGATAGTAACATAGGAATTTGATGATGAGGAAGCCTTTAACAGGAATCTAAAGAATGACAGTATTTATTGTATTTTTTTCTAAATTTTAGGATCAGTTGGAGTTGGAACATTTTCTCGGGCGAGGAGCACAAGTAGCAGGTTTGTCTGCTTTTTTAAAGGTTTCTCTCTTTAGGTTTGCTTTTTGAATTTATACAGACTGTACTACACAAATTTTCAATGAAACAACAAGATAAAAGGGAAGTATGTATAAGTTATTTGTTTTATTTCTTATTGAGCACACCAAACTCTATTTGCATATTTAATGCTTTTGAACTGGGTTTTTTTTGTGTTTTTCAGTGTATAGATAAACCCTTTAAAGTAAAGAGCTGGCCATGAAGTTCAATTAATTGTGGCATTTATTTTTTCTGTGATACTTTACGTTTATGAAAGACATGGACAAACTAGTGTTTCTTGTTCAAGTTTTGATTCATTAAAAATTCTGTGAAACTAATAGATAAATACAATCAGGATACAGGTTTATATTTTGCTTGTTGTAGACTTAAACAAATCCCTCCATTTGCCATCTATTAAACCATATATTCTTTGCAAAGGTTGTTGACTTATATTAGTTTTCACATAAGTATAATATAAGATTTTGAAAACAGATGCAAAAACTGATTAACATTCTAAAGAAAATTGAAAGATTTCCTCTCTAGTACCTCCTCAGTTGTTAAATCTCATGTGACTCATTTCCAGCAACACCTTTATCCTTGTGCATCTGTCGCTTCTTGTTGTATTAAATCTTTCTGAATGTAGTTTCTTTTGTTGGATGACTAGTTTGTGTAATCCTTTGGTATCTGAGTGGCTACCCCATTTGTATGGCTTGACTGCTTTAAAGTCTGAAAGTAAATGAGGTCTATCTCAACTCTTGTTTCTTTACCTACCTTCCGTTTTGAATCACTATCATTTTTACAGTTCTATGCACACTGTGGCATTATGCCTGGTGTGGTTCTAAACCAGGGGTGGGCAACCTTTCAAGAGAGTGGGCTGGGTCTTTAAAACTTCTCTTCACACTGGCCAAACGTAATAAGAAAAGCGAGAAACAAATAGAAAGAGAAACAAAGGGAAAAACCAACAGACAGATTATGTAAATTAACATCACTGTCAACATTGCTGTCCTCACTGCGAACGTGGGGTGAAACCACACCAGTGTGCCCATTTATACACTGTCAAAACTCCACCTGTGAAAAATTGCACCGGTGTGTGGCTGCCAAAGTGTAGCTCATGGTTATCCAAGTGAAAATTTTTTTCCTGAATCTCAAGTTTGACAAAGTTATATATTTTATTCAATATCTGCAACTGCTAGACAATTATATTTGCTAACAAAAGATTATATAATTTTATGGTCATTATGTCCTGGGTAAAACTGCATCTGGTGATGAGGCTTCAGTTCAGGAGTTCTGAAGTTTTAAGGAGTGTGGAGTCACCCCTTAATTGTCATTACTCCCAGGTCCACTCTGGCCCGGAGTGGTAGTACCTGTCAGGGCTCCATCTCTGGGTTAAATAGATCAACTGGAGAGGTCATACAAGACCCTATTGTGGCTAGACACAGAGGGGCGCATGAGCTCTTCATTAGCCAACGGCCATCTAGATAAAGGTGCCAACTTCCCGGATTTCAAAAGTTGGTTGACGTCAGTAAGGGCATATGGTCAAAAAAGAAATCTGCTCCAATTAGACCAATGATAAGTACAGTAAAGAATGGGCATCTGCCAGCTCGCAGGCAGACATGGGGCCCTGTGTCCTCCTTCAATAAAGCAAGTAGCACAGACCCTCAGAAAGACATGAGACAACAAGCTTCTCATTATGACGGCTCTATAAAGTCTGATGGTCATGTTGGACTGAGGTTTGCAAGCTGGAATATAGGAAGTTTGAGTGGAAGAGGAATTGAAGTATTGGTAGAATTAGCAAAAAGAAAGGTTGATGTTTGTTGTGTGCAGGAGACCAAATGGAGAGGAATTGGAGCAAAGATGATTGGACCAAGAGGTATGAGATAGAAACTGTTTTGGTCAAGTGGCAATGAGAACCAACGTGGAGTAGGAATATTTGTGAAGGAGGATTTAATTTAAAATGTGATCGAGGTTAGAAAAGTTAGTGATAGGGTGATTGTAGTTATGCTGATTGCTGAAAATTTGATGTTCAGAGCTGTCAGTGCTTACTCCCCACAAAGAAAAATTTTATGATGACTTGATAAATGAAATGGAAATAAAAGGATCAAGAGATGTTGTGTTGATCGGGAGTGATTTTAAAGGTCATATTGGAAGCAAAACAGCTGGCTTTGTAGGGGCTCATGGAGGATTTGGAGTGGGAAGAAGGAATGATTATGGTAAATTTCTGTTGGAGTTTTGTTTGCAGACAGTGATGACCATTGTGAATACATGGTTTGTGAAGAAGAAAAAGGTTACATTCAGGTCAGGTGGAAATGAAAGTGAGATTGACTTTTTTGTAATCAGTGCATCAGACAGGAAGAAGGTTAAAGATATTCGTGTTATACCAACACAGCTTCAGCATAACCTGGTGGTGATTGACATGTTTAAAGGAACATTAGAGAGAAAAAGTAAAAGAAGATTGCCTGAACGGGTGAAAATCTGGAAACTGAGAGAAGAAGTATACCAAGAGAAGTTTTCAGCTAAAATGGATGAATATATTAGCCAATATGATGAATATGACTGGATTAAATATAGAACGTGTGCTCAAAAGGCAGCTGTAGAGGTTTGTGGAGTTAGCAAAGTTAAAAGACAGCAAGGTGAGACATGGTGGTGGAACAGTGAGGTACAGGAAGCTGTGAAAAAGAAAAAAAATTGCTATCATGAATGGCAGAGGCTGAAAACTGATGAAAGTAGAGAAGAATACAGGAAGTCCAACAAAGTCACAAAGAAAGTGGTAGCAAAAGCAATGAAGGAAGCAGCTGAGGAAGAGGTAGACAGCATTAGACGGAACCCTAACCTGTTGTACAAGAAGATGAAGATGGCCAAACAAGAATCATGTGATGTGATTGGAGGAGCATGTCTGAAAGATAAAAATGGAAGGCTTATTTTTGATGAGAAAGAGAAGCAGATGGTGTTTAAAGATTACATGGAAGAAATCATGAATGTGGAAAATGAATGGTGTGACAATTTAGTGGCTGATGAAGTTGTAGGCCCTGTGAAACTAGTAACAGAAGACGAAGTGATAAATGCACTGAAGAGTATAAAGAATGGTAAAGCTGGTGGGCCTTCAGGGATTGTTAAGGAGCACTTGATGGCATCTAAACATGGTCAGGTAATTCTTACTGAAGTCACAAACAAAATCCTTATTGATGGAAGATCAATGCCAGTAGACTGGAAGACAAGTGTCCTAGTACCCGTGTATAAAAAGAAGTGTGATGTGATGGATTTTAGATCATACAGGGGTATTAAACTGTTAGAACATGGTATGAAAGTGACAGAAAGGGTGATAGAAAGGAGATTGAGGGAAATAGTAAGCATAGATTGTATGCAGTTTGGATACATGCCTGGAAGGGGAACCATTGATGCAGTTTTTATAGTTAGACGGCTGCAAGAAGGTTATATATATAAGAAAAAGAAATTGTACATGTGCTTCGTCGATTTAGAGAAAGCATTTGACAGAGTTCCAAGAAAAGTGATAGAATGGGCGCTCCGGAAGAAAAGAGTACCAGAGATGTTGGTGAGAGCAGTTATGAAAATGTATGAAGATGTGAAGACAAAGGTGAAAATTGGTGGTGGATACTCAGATGAGTTTCCTGTTAGAGTTGGAGTACATCAAGGCTCAGTGCTATCACCATTTATTTTTACAATTGTTCTGGATGCCCTCACTGAAAATTGCAGAAAAGGACTGTTATATGAGTTGCTCTATGCTGATGACCTGGTTTTGATGGCCGAAAGCATGAATGAATTGGAAAAACAATTTAGAGCCTGGAAGGAAGCATTTGGCAGTGGAGGGTTGAAGGTGAATATGGAAAAGACAAAAGTGATGGTGACTGAGGAGGAAAGAGGTAAAGTTGTAGAGTCAAAATTGTATCCTTGTGGTGTATGTGGAAAAACAGTAAGGGCAAATGCCAAGGTTTGTCAAGGGTGTATGAAGTGGATACATGCAAGGTGTCATGGAGTGAAGAGATTTGAAAGGTTGGAAGTTTAAAGTGTAAGAGATGTCTTAAAGGTGAGCAGCAGGCTGATAATGATGGTGATGAGCAAGTGTTTTGTGGCTTGGAAAAAGTAGATTCGTTTTGCTATCTTGGAGACAATTTAAATACATGTGGAGGAAGTCAGCTAGCAGTGGTCTCCACAGTTAAAATGACATGGAAGAGGTTTAATGAGTTGAAGGACATCCTGTGTAGACGAGCAAGACTAACATTAAAAATGAAAGAGAATATCTATGCAACGTGTGTAAGGCTTGTAATGGTTTATGGTGCAGAGACATGGGTTGTGAAAGTAGATGAAGAAAGATTACTGAATAGATGTGAAAAGGGAATGCTGAGATTGATGTGTGGAAAAAGACTTGGTGAAAGAAAAAGTAAAAAAGACTTGGTGAAAGAAAAAGTAAAAAAGACTTGATGGGTTTGACTGGATTAAAGTATGGAATTGATGATGTTGTGAGAGAGGGCTGTCTGAGATGGTAAGGGCATGTATTGAGAAAAGAAGACAATAAAGGTGTAAAGGGAGCAATGCTGTTTGAAGTTGAAGGCAGAAGAGGACGAGGAAAACCACCAATGAGATGGAGAGATAAGATGGGAAAAGATGCTGGAAAGATTGGCCTTAAAAAAGAAGATACAAAGGATAGAACAAGATGGAAAACAAAGATTGGTCGAAAGTCGGTAACCCAATGACAGTTGGAAAAGGGCCGACTATAAACAATGGATGGATGGATGGATCAAAATTATTCTTGCGGGCTGGATTCTGGCCTGTGGGGTGTTGGTTGCCCACCCCTGTTGTAAACAATATCCACCTTTCCCCTATCCAAAAAAAAAAAAGAAATTTGCCATTAATATATATATATATATATAAATCCAGGTAGCAATTTAGCAGTTACTACTAGTTTCATGTTTTCTTAACAATCTTCAAACTGCAGTTTGAAGATTGTTAAGAAAACATGAAACTATTAGTAACTGTTAAATTTGTCTACTTATTTTGTATACTATACTGGATTTATAAACGCTCTGGAAACATTGAGCACTCTTAGTGAACATTGGTATACTTTACTAATATTACTATATTATATATATATATATATATATATATATATATATGTATGTACAGTTTTATGCCAGTTGGTAACTTAATGCATATAGTAGGCATTTGTACATGATTTCAGGACTCAAGCCCATGTGTCCAGCTCATAAAGCTGGGAGCTTTACCCCCCTCTTTTTTTAACAGACTGACAATTCTTTTTACTCCTGCAGCCTGTCAAAATTTGGTTTATTACCAGCCTCGCTTGCCAAGAGTTGCCGCAGGAGATTTGCCTTACCACCAATCACAAGTATGTATTACAAATATTCATCATTAAACAATTCCATTGCTGTTGTTGTTTCAACATTGTTGCTGTTCTTGGGACATGATACCATTAAAAAGAGTGCATGATATCTCCTCATCCTCTTGTTCTACTTTTCCTCTTTCTCTTCCATTCCCTCACTCCCTCTTCTTTACCCCTTCTCTCATTATTTTTTTTTCTCTCACAATTAATTTACCATTTCCACTCCTTATTTCCTCTCCCACCATTATCTTTTTATCTTTTTCATGATTTTTGCTACCTTGCATTCAATACTTTGGTGGAAATATAAGGGAATACATTTTCCTTTGTTTTGAAACTTCAAAATCAAAATTTTTCCGGGTTAATGAGCATTTATTTGGTCTTCTCCTCTGATGGCATTTCTATTCCTTTGCTATGGTGGTGTTTTCCCTTCTTCATGATCAATACGCCACATTTTTTAATGCCGAATGCCATCCTGTTGTCGCTGCTATATATTCTCACTATTAAGGACATAATGAAGTTGTTTTTCAGTCTTTCCAAATAATTTAAAATCGTTCATATATAGCAAATGGTTTAGCATAGGGCTTCCTTTTTGGAAATGGTAACTAGCTTTGACTTCCCGCAATACAGTGAAATAAGGCATATTACAAAGAGAAGTGGGAATAAGCTATCCCCTTGAAAAATACCTCGCTTTATCTTAACTCTCCCAAGGCTGTGGTTGCCAGATGTCTGTCTCCCAGGTCTTCATACTTTTCTTTAACTATTATTGTTATACTATATTGTATATATATATATATTATATATCATTATTGCTCTTGCTATACTTATCAGTTTTAATTAGTTTTAAAATTCAATCAAGGTTTGTAATGTTTACTACATTGTTCTCTTGCATCGTTTGCCCACATAATTCAATGTTGCTTTTGTCTTTCCACAGTTTTTGGTTGGTAGTATTGTTTCCATAGCCTTTTTCTCATTTCTATGAATTTTTATTTGGCTTATGAAGTAACTACGTTAAAGATATATTTTAAAAAGTCAGATTTTTGTACTTGTTTTCTTGTACATATAAACATTCTTAAGCTCCAAGGAAATAGAAATTTTAAATAATATATAATTACTTGGTAAAAGCAACATAAATGTCTTACACTCTTCAACTTTTGTTTTCATCAGTAATCATTTAATAATCGTTTACTAACTAAGACGAAAGTTCAGAAATTGAACAAGCTACAGGGCTTTTCTCTGAGTCGCTATGTAATATTGAAGGAGTTTATGGGTGCTGATTTACACAGAAAAAATATAGATAGATGGATAGACCTTTCTGATCACATGCCCTAGGAAGGACAGCTGCCTTCTCTCAATGGTTGTTAGGAGCTTCATGCTGTAACCTGCTCATCTCAAAACTTCGTCGTTGGTTACATGGTCGGCAAAGAAACTCAACATTTTTCGTAAAAACCATATCTCAGCAACATTTATCCGACTTTCCATTTCTTTATTTACTGTCCAGCTTTCACATCCATATGTCAACACAGAAAAGATATAGCAGTTGAGTACCTTCAACTTTGTGTTCATTGACATATTTTGACTCTTCAGAATACCAGACATGCGTTTAAAAGCCTCAAACTAAATGAATTAATAAAGAATTATATCATGTGTAGTGGTCTCCTTTGTTTGTTTGTTATTTTAAATATATATATATATATATATATTAATTTTTTTTACGCTACTGCGTCACTAGGTAACCTAGGATAAGTATCTCTACGTCTCAAGTCTGGACGAGGACCTCAGAGGCGCAGAACACGGCGCAAGATTGATGCTGTGCCCAAACGTGCTGAAATCTGAGCACTTGCAGCAATATTAGTGGTCTGCAATGTTTCAAATGCTTCGAATATTCCAGGTGGTAATGTTCCCATGGCTCCAACTATCACTGGCACAAAGGTCACTTTGGCTCGGTACATGCGCTCAAGCTCCTCTTGCAGAGTTGAATACCTCTCTCGCTTCTCCCCCTCTTTGATCACAACTCGAACATCCATTGGCACTGCAACATCAATGAGCGTCCAGGTTCTCTCACGCTTATCGTGGATGGAGATGTATGGCTTGTTATGCTTAATTCAACGATCTGTTGACAAAACCGTGTTCCAGTACAGCACAACATTGCCATCTCCCACTGGCATCACATTCTCTGGGGTAT
>RDPX01000751.1:69913-81441 GCA_003991215.1 Morbakka virulenta
GAGTGAGAGAGAGAGAGAGAGAGAGAGAGAGAGAGAGAGAGAGAGAGAGAGTAAGTATTAAGCCAAAAATTTGGAATCTGGTCAATGCTAGGTGATTTAAATTTATGAGACTTTTTAACGCACTTTGGATTTCTTCAGTAGTAATATTTTCCCATTCTTGTTCGGGCATATCCCTAGTGATATTTTTAAGGTCACGTACCCATTCTGCGTTTTCATTAAGTTGTTTCTCTTTTCCCCAGATGTTGTTCCAATATTCCTTTATCTTTTCTTCAGATGGTACAGCTTCTACAGAGATCAATTCATTTCCTATTTACGATATAACTTTTTTCGCGTCAGTCTCGAAAATTTTATTTTGCCTAAAGAATTTTTGTCGTTTATCGAGTCTACGTAGCCTTTGTGCCTTGACCTGGAGCTTTTGTTTTAGCTCTTCTTTAATCGTTGGTATTTATTCTTTAGAGGGTGCTTGATATTTTCTGATTATTTTTCTAGCTTTCTCCGATTTTTTCCTATTATCTTTTTGCAGCTCTTCGAGTATAGACATTTCCCTTCTGAAACTTTCTATTTCTTTCACTATTTTTACTTCCGACATTGGTTTGCGATGTTTTCTTCTTTCTTCCTGTTGCATAAAGTAATTTGTTTAGTTCACTTAAATCTGGATTTATATCACGACAGTGTTGTTCTAATGCCTTATTGCCTTCATTTGATAGATTTTTGAATTAATGGGTTTATCAGATTTTTAACAGCATCTCTATCACCCATTTCAGTATGTTTGACTATCGACAGTTGTTCAGTGATATCCGTTTTCATACTAAGCAGTTCCCCTTTGTCAGCGACAAACTCGTTCTGCACTACCTCATTGACATTATCTTCAACTCTTACATCAGCATTATTCGGCATTACAAGTTCTTGTTCATGTAAATTTCCTTGAACTTCATCATTTTCCACCTGTAATTCTCTGGCATCATTTTTTGCCGTCTTTAATTATTGAGATTTCTATATCAGTCAAGTTTTTGCTACCAACGATATATCTTCTAACATTAGCTAACTTGTTTGGGTCAAGGATTTCCATTTTTTCAGTATTACTATACCTTAAACACCATGTAGTATATGTAACATCAGTATTATTCGTTTCCGGCTTTTCGAGTGCACAGTAAAAGCAATACATTACCTCAGCATACTCTTCCCTTGTCCATTTGAGTCTAGATTTCTTTTGATTGTTAGTACTAGATTGTTGAATCACAGGGCTGGGGGTGGGAGGTGTCCTGTCCTGGTGACCTGGTGCATTTTGACTTTCGGAAGAGGTAGACCAAGTAGCTGATTTTCGAAATCCTCAGCCTGGTCACTCACTGAGGCACGCCCTCCTTGTTGATCAGCGCGACGGGCGATGCAGCATAATTTCCTTTTATTTCTGGTTTGAACATCTACAAGATTCCACTAAAGACATTCCCGAACAAACGTGGGAGAACTTGGCTGTTGAAGAAATTGTAAGGGCTCTCAAGAAATCTCACAAATGGAAATCTTCGGCTATTGATCAAATCCCCAACTTTTAGCGCGCCACTCTCCATGCAGCACACTCGAAACTAGCTCACAACTTTAACCGAATATTAATAGAACCAGACTCAACACCTGAATGGTTCTGTCTCGGCACAACTTACCTGCTTGCTAAAAATAATGATACTGGTAACCCTAAGACCTACAGATCCATATGGATGATTTTAAATTATATGCTCGTGATGATGATGAATTAGAAGGGTTATTAAAAACTGTTAAGGCTTTTAGTGATGACATTGGGATCGAGTTTGGGCTGAATAAATGCCCTAAAGCAAGTTTTCAGCGGGGAAATTTGGTGAGTACACATAATTTTATACAAGACGATGAATCCGTTATTAAGGAACTAGATCTGGAAGAGACGTACGAGTGTCTTGGTGTTAACGAAGGAGACGGCATACAGCATGCCAAAGTGAAAGAGAAAGAGAAAATCAAAAGAATGTATCAGGATGGGATCGATTTTAAAGACAGAACTTAGTCCTAAAAATTAAATAACTGCAATCAACTCCTTAGCTAAATCACCTGTAACTTATAGCTTAAACGTGATAAATTGGAATCTTTTTGAGTCGAAGCAAGATACTAAAATTCGAAAACAATTTACGTGTAATAAAATGCACCATCCTAAATCCGATGTAGAGTGTTTTTAGTTAAGTAGAGAGAAAAGCGGGAGAGGTATGATACAATTAGAACTTTCCTATAATTGGTCTGTCATAATATCTAGATTACGCAGTTGATTGATTGTTACAATTGGTTAACATACACGAAAATACTAAGAAACTACACTCTGTTGTCAAAGAAGCAAATAAGTTTTCATTTGAACTGCAAGTCGATCAAGACACCTTATCACCAATGGCAGTAGCACAAAAAACGGGGAAAAGACTAAAAATTCTGGTACGGAGCAGATTGAAAATCACTGGTGTGAGAAACCTCTCCCTGGACAGTTTGTAGCTCGTTGCAAGAATGCTAATGTAGATGAAAAGGCAACCCATCAGTGGCTACGTAGCTCCGGACTGAAAGGGGAAACAGAGGGTTTTATTATGGCTGCCCAAGACCAAAGCCTCTTCACAAGCAACTATCATGCTAATGTTTTACACAACGGAGCTGACCCTATTTGTCGGTTCTGCAAGGAAAAGGTCGAGACAAAAAACCACCTTGTTTCCGGCTGCTCTGTCCTTACACCTAATGAGTACAAAAACCCGGCATGATAGGGTTGGTCAATATCTGCATTTGGAAGCTATGCAAGCACTTTTCTGTAGAAACCAAGAGTAACTGGTACGAACACCATCCAGAGCTAGTTACAGAAGGGAAAGACTTCACAATTCTGTGGGACTTCTCTGTGCATACTGATCAGCCAATACAGGCTAATCGTACAGACATAATTGTCAAGGACAGCAAGAATAACACCTGTCTGCTCATCGATATGAGTGTTTCTTAAAAAACACACACAAACGTTTCCATTAAGTGTTTGAAAAGCTATCAAAATCTAAAGATCGTGAAATAGAAATTTAAAAAAATGTGGCATCTCAAAGCCAAAACCTGACCAGTTGTTGTTGGTGCCCTTGGCCTGATCAAGAAAGGAACACAAGCATATCTGGAAAATTCGTATCAGTAGTGCATCGGGTGTCTTGAGAAGAACCCTGTCTACCTGAAGCTTTTCTGTCTTGAATACCTTAAAATAGATTTCAATTTTAGTGGATTGTCATTTGAATGTTTGCACCTTACACTGTCTTAATAATTGTTTGTAAATCGTTCTTTTGGTATTAAATGAATTGCGCTTTTTTCCTCTAACTTTTAAACGTTTTATACTATTACATTTTAAACATTAAAGATTATACCTTAAACCCTTTGTCATTTCCCCAGATGTTATTCCAAAAACTACGAATCTCTTCTTTCGATGGTATTTCATCCACACAGATATCAGATTTATCAATTTCACGATAAAACTTTTTGGTATCAGTTTCAAATATTTTGTTTTGCCTTTAGAACATATTGCGTTTAACGAACCTGCGTAAACGTTGGCCTTGCCTTGGAGATTTTCTTTTAGCTCTTCCTTAATGACGAAAATATGGGTTTTGTTTTCAATTTTGTATTTCCTTATCTTTTAAGCATTTCCAGATTTTAATTCTTATCTTTTTGCATTTCCTCTAATATAGAGATTTCTTTTCGGTACTGCTCAATTTACTTATCATTGTCATCTGCCACTTTGGTTTATTCGGTTTCTTAGTCTTAGTTTTTTTCTTTTGGTCTTAACACCACATTTTCGTTGAAGTACTTTACCTGTTGGATAAATTAGCTGGTTTATCGCAGTCAGATCTGGGCTAAGCTCGTTACAGATTTGATGTAGTGGAATATTTCCTACCTTGAGGATTTGTATGTATTTGAAAGAGTGACGAATCTGAAGAAGTGGATCTCCGTCTTTAATGTCAGTCTGCTGTACTATAGAAAATTCCTCCAAAATGTCTGTTCTCATTGCCTCCAGTTCTTCTGGATTTACTTTCTGCAACCCTTCATCATTCGGTTCCTGCAACCTTTCATTTTCCACCTCCTGACTTCTATCACCAACATCCTAACCTTCAACTTAATCTCCACGTCTATCAATTACACCAACATCAATATCAGTATTCTTTGTATCATCCTGTGTATCATATTCGAGTTCTTTTTTAACATTCATTCTAGCATCATTCGAAACTTTACTTTAATTTGCCAAAGTTCAACATCTGTCATTTTTTTTTCGCGCATAATATACCTTCAGACATTTGCCAGTTTATTAGCATTAAGATTTTCAATTTTTTCAATCACACAATTACGCGTACCCCAGAGAATAAAAGTATCTTCAGTATTATTTGTCCCTGGATTTTCAAGTGCAAAATAAAAGCAATACATAACTTCCTTGTACTCTTCCCTTGTCCATCTTTTCCTTTTTTTCCTTTCGAGTGTTCTTAGGTGGTGATCCAGAAGGGCCAGGGGTGGGATTTCTCCCTTCCTGGTGACCATACTGGCCGTCGTTAGGGGAAGAGTTAGGCTCAACAGCAGACTTTTCGACCTCAGGCTGGCCTAGCCCTGAGGGACGCGTCCCTTGTTGACCCGCACGACAAACGAGGCGGTATGATTTACTTCTGGTTTTCATCTCATAAAAATTGCTCTTTAGCCAAGGAGCTGGATATTCAGCGCCAGTCGCTACCTGGAATTTCAAGTCCACGCGGATTTTTATTATTATTGAGTGGTGGAGCAATACGAGCCCACGATTATTATTATTATTATTTATTATTATTATTATGTATTTTACTTTCTGCGTAGTGTATTACATCCTTTAGAGCTGGGTCCAAACAATGGTCCTAAGGCGCTAGGGGATAGCTGTTGCTTTCTACTTTGTTGATAGTACTCTCCGTAGTATGTGTGCTGTTCCAAGGAGGGCTATCTTCTGGATTTCTTGGATGTTGATTTTACCAGGGATTTTGTCGGGGTTTGTTTTTCAAATCCACAAGTCCCAAAGCGCCGATGACCACTGATAATATTGTCGTCTTTGTGCCCCACATCCTGTTGTCTAGGTCTTTGTATTATGACAGCTTTTCTGTTACTTTAACAGAGGTGTTCCGTTCAGATGCTACGGCCATGTCGATAAGAATGCATTCTTTGTTTGTCTGCTGTTACTTCATAAGGCCTGTCTTCATCGAGTCCTTCTGCAGTAGTGTCAGGGTTTTTAGGTCTCGTCTTTCCTTGGCTGGTCTTAAGTTCTAAATCAGTTAGCCTTTTCTGCTTTATGATGTCTCTCTTGAGATTGGCTAATTTGTTGGCATTGATGGTACGCCTGTTTGCGGGGTGTTTCTTTCGCCAGATAATGCGGATTTTGGGGTCTTACAGGTAGAAGGCCATCGTGAGGGGTGTTCTCGGCGCGGTAATCTTCTATTGCCCGTTGAGTTTGTTCCAGTGGCTGACTTTTCGATCCCGGCCTGGTTCCCTACCGGGGATCGCGTGAGACGACCGATACGGTGTGATGATCTAGTTTGTCGTGATTCCATAGTGATCATGGGTTGTCAGAGCCTCTTTGGCCACATGCACTGCTGGCTTGCCGTACATGTGTTGCCCAGTCTGTGCCACGAGGAGGACGGGTTGAACTTGTACAGACTTTAAGTATAAAAAGGTATAAAGATATTATTCGGGACAATTCACGAACATCAACTAAAAAATGAATTACAAGACACAAATATATACAAAAAAGTGAGAAGGTGATGAAGACGTCAATTTCTAGATAGTGAACGCCATTGGTCGTACATGCGCTGTGCTATTTAATACTATTTTTTGAATTTCATGAAGAGAAGGGTTTCTTGGAATTTTCTCAAGGTATTCACTAGTCCCTTTCTTTATCAGGTCCAAAGTACCTTTGACTATAGGGGCAGTTGTAGTCTTTAGGTGCCATATCTTTTCAATTTCAATTTCAAGATCCTTATATTTTGCAAGTTTTTCAAACACTTTGGCGGAGACATTTCTATCTGATGGTACACTCATGTCTACGAGGAGGCAGGTGTTGTTTTTCCTATCCTTAATGACAATATCGGGGTGGTTGGCCTGTCTAGTGCGGTCAGTGTGGATTGGGAAGTCCCAGAGAATTGTAAAATCTTGCCCCTCTGTAACAGGTTCGGGATGGTGTTCGTACCAGATAGCGTTAGTGTTTATAGAAAAGTGATTGCAGATTTTCCAATGCAAGTATTGCCCAATTCTGTCGTGTCTGTTTTTATACTCCCCTGGAGTTATAATAGAGCAACCAGAGACAAGGTGGTCAATTGTTTCCACTTTTTTCCCCGCAAAATCTACATTTTGGGTCTGCACCATTGTGTAAGACATTTCCCAAATAATTTCTTGTTAATAACCTTTGATCCTGGGCGGCAAGAATAAAGCATTCTGTTTCCGCTTTCAGTCCAGAGCTTCGGAGCCACTGGTGGGCTGCAATGGTATCTACATCAGCATTATTGATCCGAGCTGCGAACTGCCCATGGAAGGGCTTTTCTTGCCACCATGATTCGAGATGTCTTAACCCCCAAATTTTTAGCGTTTTTCTTTGCTTTACGAGCAATCTTTGTTGGTGTTGTAAGATTGTCGTTTTCAATTTAAAGATTTATTTCCCGAGAAAATTTTTGGGATTCTTTGACAACAGAGTGCATTTTTTAAAGTTTTCATAGAAATTCATCAATTGGAGCTTCCAATCGTCAGCATTATCCAAGTACTGAGAAAGCCCTACAGTGGAAGTCTTGTATGAGAGCTCTGGCAGTATTACCTCCTTTTGCCCTAGGAACATATAAACGATCTATGTCCGATTTTGGGTGGTGCATCCTGTAACAAGTAAACTGTTTTCTAATTTTGGCGTCTTGTCTTTGGAGGTCACTAAGGTTCCAATTGATGATGTTAAAACTATTTTTTACTACTGGTATCGTTAGGGTGTTGATTGCTGTTATTCTATTTTCAAAATCAGTTCTGTTTTAAAGATCGACCTTACTCTGCGTGTACATTCTTTTCTGATCTTTTCTTTCATTTGTGAGTGCTGTATTCCATCTCCTTCGTCGATTCCCAGGTATTTGTACGCCCCCTCTTGGTCGAGTCCCATGATAACTGTGTCGTCATCAAGTTCAATGTTGTTGGTGCTAACTAACGTTCCGCGCTTAAATGTGGCATTTGCACATTTGTTCAACCCAAATTCCATTCCTATGTTATCACTAAATGTTTTTACTGTTTTCAACACTCCTTCAAGTTCTCCCTCATTGCAAGCATAAAGTTTTATATCATCCATGTAAAAGACATGATTTATTCTACTTCCATCGATTTTATATCCACAAGTTGTTTCGTTCAATAGTCGAGACAAATCTATCAGCGCCATACAAAATAGCAGGGGAGATAGAGAGTCACCCTGAAAAATTCCACTTTTGATTTGCATACCAAGGGAAGATAAGATACCATTAGAGTGAGAAAGAAAATTGGTTTCCCATAGTTCCATACATGATTTAAGAAAATTAATAAGGATAGGGGACACTTTAGAACCATTTAGGTGTTAGATTTGGTTCCATCACCAATCTGTTAAAATTCGAAGCCAGCTTAAAATGAGAAGAGTTTAAGGTGTCCAGAAATTCGGAACTTGGTCTTTTCCAGGAAATGTCCCATTTATGCGACTTTTTTAGCGCTTTGATAATCTCATCGATGCTTATATCATCTCATTGATGTCAGTAGAGTTACTTTCCATGTCTTTTATCCATTCAACATTTTCATTGTGTCCTTTCTCATTACCCCAGATGGTATTCCAAAATTCGGTGATCCGTTCCTTTCATGGTATTTTCTCCACAAGAATAGGCGTTTTTCCAATTCCTCGATAGATTTTTTTGGCATCTGTTTAAAATATCTTGTTTTGCCTATAGAAATTATTCCTTTGGGTAAAACGACGGAGTCTGCTTTTACTTGAAGTTTTTGTTTCACTTCTTCATAATAGTTGGTATTTGCTCTTTATTTTCTGAGCGGTATTTTCTTATTAAGTTCCTTGCTTTCCCAGATTTTACTTATTTATCCTTCTGCGATTCGTCTAGTATAAAGATTTCCTTTCTAAACATTTCAATTTCTTTTTCGATCTTAACTTGCCACTTAGACTTTGTAGGTTTCCGTTTATTGTTTTTTCTTTTTGTTTTATTTTTTATGCCACATTTATGTTGAAGGACTTTGGATGTTGCATATATTAGTTGGTTTAATTCTGTTATGCCAGGGTCTATCTCCTCGCAAAGTTGTTTTGATGCTTCATTTCCTAAGATCATTAAGTTCTTAAATTTATGGGCATGCCATATTTTCATTAAAGGTTCCCCATCCATTATTTCTGTGTGTTTAACAACAGATAATTCCTCTATGATATCCACTTTCATTAAAGCTGACTCTTCTTGATTGACATTGTTCTCCAGCGTTACAGTTTCAGCAATATTATTCTCTTCTTCACTATTAATTCCAATTTCGCCAAACTTCCTCCCTTTCAATACCTCGGTTTTCTGCCAAACCTTCATCTCCATACAATTTCAATATTCATATCTGAACCATAAACAATTCTATCATCAATCAATTCCCTCTTGTCTATTTTTACTTACACTTTAATCTGTGTAATTTCCATATCTGTCAGTTTCTTACTTCGCATGATGTATCATCTTATATTCGCTAGTTTATTTACATCTAACGTATCAAATTTGTCACTTTCACTGTTGCGTCTACACCAGGTGATATAAGTATCTTCCGTATTGTTGCTTTTAGGTTTTTTCAAAGCGTGATTAAATTGCGTTTTTTCAAAGCAATTTAAAACTTCCTTACATTCTTCTCTGGTCCATCTTTTCCTCTTTTTCTTTTGATTAATTTTTAGTCGTGAGCCCACTGGGCCAGGGTTGGGAACAATCCCGTCCTGGCGACCACAGCGGTTGAGATTTTTAGACGAATTAGACTCAGCTGCGGACTTTTCGACCTCAGGCTGGACTCACCCCGAGAGACGTGCCCCTTGTTGATCCGCGCGACGGACGATGCGGTATGAATTATTTTTGGTTTTCATCAATAAAGAGGGGGTGCATTTTAACATTTATGCCAAGGGGCTGGATATTCCTCGCCAGATGTCACTTGGTACTTCATGCCCACGCGGATTCATTATTATTATGTCTTGAAATTTTCTTTAGGGTTGCGTAAAGTTTGAAATCCACGTAACACCGGGTTATTACTCATAACCTGAGGTATTATGTTGTTCATGTATGCTTTATAGTTTTATAGTTTTTCAATTTTCTTTTTAGAGAAAGTGCTCTTCTGAGAATGTGCTGTTGAGTTTAAAACTACTTTCTGGATTTCTGTCAACTGAATATTTCCCGGGAATAAATTGACATTTTCGCGTTCCTTTCTTCACCATACACAGGGCTCCTACAATAACCGATGTTATCTTCGTTCTCATGTTCCACATCCGACTGACCTCGATTTCTAAGTCTTTTTATTTACCAAAGTTTTCAAACTCCATGGCAGTGATGTAGTTGTCGGATGGACAGTTACCGGACACTCATATCAATCATCTGGCACTGCTTGGTCAATTTATCCTTTATGACAATGTCTGGTCTATTAGCCTGAATCGTTCGGTTCGATTACTTGTGGGGTGATTATTACTGGTTAGGGTTGGTGTTCGTACCATTTTCTGACAATTTCAATTCCATGCTAGGTACACACTTTCCAATGAATATACTGACCTGCACCGTTGTGCCCATTAGCATACTCGTTTGGCGCTAGCATTTGACAACCTGACACCAAATGGTTAATCGTCTCGACACTTTTATCACAGAATCTACATTTCGGATCGGCACCATTACGTATAACATTTGCTTCGTAGTTTCGGGTTAATTCTCTGGTCTTAAGCAGCTATTATAAATCCCACGGTTTCCGCTTTGAGACCAGCACTACTAAGCCACCTGTAGATGTCTGATAAATCTGCATCAGGTCTTTGGCTACGTACTGCATACTGTCTATGAAGCGGTTTTATTTTCCAAGTTTCGCCAATCGCTTTGTTCACTTTACTTTCGCAATTGTTTTCAGTTTTCGTGCATTATCAGTAACGTGTTCTTCATCTCCATTCTCTTCAGCTGTTTGTTGGATAAGTGTTTCAAGTTCTTCAGCAAACTTTGTTGCTTCCTTGACGATAGAATGTAACTTCTTTCTTTCGTGATGCCCGTACACTATTTTTTGCGTCCAGTCCTCAGTAAGACTCAGGTATCTATGGAGACCAATAGTGGATGTCTTATATGCGAGCTCTAATTGAGTCAGGCCTCTACCTTCTTCTTTTTTTGCTACACACTTTGCCAATGTCAACTTTGGGGTGGTTCATATTATACATGGTAAGTATTTTACGTATTTTTGCGTCCAATTTTTTAATTTCACTAAGATTCCAGTCAANGATAAGTGTTTCAAGTTCTTCAGCAAACTTTGTTGCTTCCTTGACGATAGAATGTAACTTCTTTCTTTCGTGATGCCCGTACACTATTTTTTGCGTCCAGTCCTCAGTAAGACTCAGGTATCTATGGAGACCAATAGTGGATGTCTTATATGCGAGCTCTAATTGAGTCAGGCCTCTACCTTCTTCTTTTTTTGCTACACACTTTGCCAATGTCAACTTTGGGGTGGTTCATATTATACATGGTAAGTATTTTACGTATTTTTGCGTCCAATTTTTTAATTTCACTAAGATTCCAGTCAATTTCGTTGTAACTGTAAGTAATGGCCGGGGTTGCCAGTGTATTTATAGCCGTAACCCTGTTTTTAGAG
The DNA here is from genome assembly GCA_003991215.1 of Morbakka virulenta. Taxonomy (NCBI): domain Eukaryota; kingdom Metazoa; phylum Cnidaria; class Cubozoa; order Carybdeida; family Carukiidae; genus Morbakka; species Morbakka virulenta. The sequence continues at coordinate 80,762 of RDPX01000751.1, forward strand.
TTTAGCTCGCTCTTAAGAATAGCCCTAGTCCTTTAACAACTTCTTTCTTTAATTTATCTTTCATATCTGAGTGTTGAATCCCATTAGATTCATTCACACCTAGATATTTGTACACTTCCTTCGGATCCAAGTCTTTAATTACAGTTTTCTTGTAGAGATGGACATTCACAGATCTAGTTAGTTTACCTTTTTTGAAAGTAGCTTTTGCACATTCACTTATACCGAACTCCATACCAATATCGTCACTGAACCCTTTGACAAATTTCAAAAGCCCTTCAAGTTCACTATTATTTTCCCGTAAAGCTGTAGATCATCCATATAGAATAAATGGGAGATCTTATCATTGTTAATCTTATATCCATATTATGAGGAATTCATCATTGTTATTATCGAGTGGTTACACACCATCTAGTGATGGATGGGTGAAAAACCCGCATTCAGCGCCCAGCAACAAGCCAGGTAAGTTGAATGCAGGCACGTGTACTGCAGCCATAAGAGTGAGATAAATGGAAACCAAATCAAAATGGCAACATCACTTCAACCTTGCAAGTGCCGCCCCACAATCAGCGAGGAAAGGCACATTGCTCAAGCGGTTGTTGTTGTATGACAACAACTTATGACCACAGCACTCCCCACTCCTAGTCTGATAGCTAACAATACATGGAAAGATATCCTAGTAC
>RDPX01000752.1:7832-23083 GCA_003991215.1 Morbakka virulenta
ACACAGAGAGAGAGAGAGAGAGAGAGAGAGAGAGAGAGAGAGAGAGAGAGAGAGAGAGAGAGAGAAAATATAAAAAATCAGTATCTTATTTCGAGGAATAAAAAAAAAGAATCGAAAGAAGTATAAAAATATAAGTGCTTGTTTTAGTTTTTAAAAAACTGGAGGGTGTAAAAAAGCTGTTAACGGTAGGGCACCAAAAGGATGTAACTGTAAAGGTATGAAGGAAGTAGTATATGATAGACACATGAAGAGTTAAGAGTATTGTCTATGTATAAGAATAGTTCTAATGTATTGTGTAGCAACTCGACCGCTCTAGAAATAAAAAGAGAGCCTCCCTAATAGAACAGAGATTCATATGGAATTGTTGAAAAAACTGTCTTGTTAGGAACTTCGAGGATCATGAGCGTGGAAGAATTGTAGATGTAAGAGAAAGAGAGAGATGAGCGAGAGAGGAGGGAGAGGGGGAAGAAAGAGGGGGAAAGAGAGAGGGAGGGGAAACTGTGATGAATATCGGATGAGTTAAACAGCTGACTTCCTGACAATTAAAATGGGAAAAAAATGAAAAAAATACAACTCTTACCTTGTGGCTATAAACGGGCTCTCTACAGCCACAAGTATACGAGCTCTCGAATTTGGAGCAACCACAATCCTTTCTGCATTTGTGATTTCCAATTTCACTGTGATCGCTGGCCAAATGCTTACAGTGACAACGCAAAGGTTGTGACCCATTCAATGGAATGTAATTGTAGGATTTGCAGCGACATCCAATAACACCACATGGAATTTTGATGGGTCTTTCTTTTGGAAGAGTAACGAAGTCTGTTTTGTGCTGTATGTATCTGGTTAAAAAATAATCACATTAAAATACAAAGTAAGCATTAATTAAAAGTCAGATATGTGGGTAAACGTAGGTTTTGCAAGGGAGCACAAAATATATATGTGTGCATAGTTTGTTCACACATGTTTCGCTGTCCTATGGCTAATCAGAGCTTGTGGGAACCTCTGAATGTCTGCATTCCATACAAAGATGCAGGCGAACAGGTTAAGACGCATTTGTTTGAATGATGTCACCTTTAAAATGCGCATTTCTGATCTAGGGGACTGGCTATTTGCATCTACGTACAATAAGCTACAAGGGGAGATATTTATTCAAGTACCTACAACCGCATCATAAAAAAGCATATTTATATATTTTTGTATATCCAGGATATTTTACAACTTCACGAGAAGTATAACGCTGTTTTCTCAGAAGCTCTTTCAGTTTCTTTCCGTAGAACGCAAACTTTACAGGACATTTTAGCCAAAAGCAAATTAGCAGGGGAAAGAGTTGAAGGTAATTGCAGTCCATGTTTAAAGAGAAATTGTCAAATATGAGATATTACTTTAAAAGATAATGTCCCAACAGACCACATAGAGGAACCAAAAGACGATGGCAATGGCAGAACCAGGATTTGAACTCCAGTGCTCGACAGCAATGAGCCATGCTGTGGAAAAAGTGAATGTCCGGTCTGACAACAGAACTATGGAAGGAATCTAAAGAATTAACATCGTTGGAAGATTGTCAGTGACTATAACTGTAGTTTGAGGAATATCTATAGACTGCCTTGTGGACACAGGATCGATAGTGTCGACCGTTACGGAGGAATTTTTCCACAAGCATTGATGCAACGGTAATTGGTCCCTCCAGAATGAAATATGGCTATAGCTCACAGCAGGTAATGGACTGGAAATTCCATACCTTGAATACCTAGAGGTAGAACTTGAAGTTAAAGGGGTAACTGTTGCTGATTGTGGTATATTGGTACTAAAGGCCAACCATATGATGAGGGGTTTGTGGAAGCGCCAAGTACCAGGAATTCTGTCTATAAATATCAATGCAAAGCTACCCAAGTTTTCACTCCCAGGCTCCAAGAAGTCCTTAAGGAAGACAAAATGCCGTCAGTGGAACAGAAATCTGGATTCGTTAGAGTTGCTGGAATTCATCTTGTTTTGATTCCAGCTATTACCGTTACAAGTATTGATGTGAGGGAGATCATCAGATGCAGAAGATACAGATGGATAGGGCATACCCTGAGGAACCCACCAGATTAAATATCTAAAGCACACTGACATGGGCTTTTGTGTGAAAAAGAAAAAGAGGTCAGTTAAAAACAACATGACAAAGAAGTGTGGAGGCAGAAAGAAACCAATGGGATAGAAAAAACATGGAGTAAGGCTAACAGAGTAGCAAGAGATAGAAAGGGATGGCAAAAGATGCTGGCATGCCTTATGAGCTGACCATGGATTGAAGAGGATAAGTAAGTAATGATAAAGCTCAAATCTCACATGTGATTAGAAAGCTATTTATAGCCATGAAAGTTGATATGGCATAGTAAGAATAGAGGTGTAAGGGCAATAATCAAATAAGACATGTTTGGTCTCAAGGGAAAAAAGGAAGGATCAGTCAGCTACAAATTGATATTTTACAATGTTAAATAATAATACAAAACCAAATCAAAATAACTACCTCTAAAAACACTCCTAATTTTAGTGGGAGGGAAAACATTAAAAAGTCGGATTGATCTTATTTCCATAATGGTTCCCTCGGAGATGATTTCTCAAACTGGAAAATGTGTCAGAAAATAAAATATACAAATATCCATCAAGTTAAAAGTAATTTTTCTAAAATTTAATTTAGTATTCCCAAATTATGATTGAAACAGGAGTAAGTAGCACACATATATCATCTCCTACTCCCTGTATATTTTTGAAAAAGTTTTCTTTGAACTTGTATTTGAATGTGTTGACATTTTTGTGTATTTTAAGCCCGATGTCATATCATTCTATATTTTTGGGCTGTGTTACTTTTGCGTGAAGGGGCATTCAATTTAAACTTGGACCTTTCTGTTACGCGACTATGGTTGATTGCATGGAATATTTCGTCAACATAAGCTTGTGCAGTTTCCTTAAGGATTTTCATAATATTTACACGCATATTGTGATATATTTTGTGTTTTCTTGGCTTGTTGTGTTTATGTAAGTTACCACAAATGGACGATAATTTTTAAATATGTAAAGTGCTTACCTGTGGCGACAAAAGCACATAGTTTCTGGGCCAATGAGTTTGCACTCAATCTCGTTTGGTGAAGCCCAAGCAACGAATATTCGATTCTTGGTCCTAGCAGGGTAGATTTTTCTCTTGTATTCTTCATATTGTTCTGGTGTAAATGGTGTTCCACCGTCATCATCACCTACAATTCTTAAGACCAGAAATCATAGGTTATTATAATGTTGTATTTAAAAGTAAAGGTGAACTATGGAAGGTGTGATATAGAGTTAATTACAGTTCATATTCCTAAACAAACAAAGAGAAAATACTTAATTTGTTTGGTAAAAACATTGTGCAATTTTGTACAATTGATTTATAATCAAGCCAACAATGTCACTCCATTAATTTTGCAATATATTTCGAAGTTAATACTTCATCTTCAGGCTACAAGGTAAAAATACAAAAACAGTAAAACTGCTGAATACAATATTTCCTATCTCATGTCAACATCTCTCTGCAGTATACACAGTTCTAACGAAATCTAACACAGTGGATTCAAATCTTCAATCTTTTTGAATAAATTATGATGAGATAGGAAATATTGTATTCAGCAGTTTTACTGTTTTTGTATTTTTACCTTGTAGCCTGAAGATGAAGTATTAACTTCGAAATATATTGCAAAATTAATGGAGTGACATTGTTGGCTTGATTATATATCAAAAATACTTCATTATCAGACATATCAAGGTGTATCACAAACGGTTAACAATGAATACTAACCTCTTGTACTCCAAGTATTCATCAATGCAACTAGCACCGTAACTATCTATTTTCAGGTGCACTCTCTCACTGGCCATGATTTCATATATGTAGATGTATTTATTAAAAAGTTGCCAAGATCTTAGTTTGTGTTGTTGATCGCCATCATGAGTCCAAGCAACCGATTTTGTTTTGTTTTTTTGCCCTTGCCTCTTTTTTATGCATAAAAACCTCGTTTTGGTATGGCGGGAAATACATTGATTTTCGAAGTTGAGTGCACATGATTCATCATGAAGAAGGGTGACAGACAATAAAATCAGATTGTGCAGCCTGATCTTTTTTTTTAACCTGAGAATGTCAACGTGATGAGTAAAAGAGCAAAGAAAGATAAATGGGTTAGGGGATCCCCATCAGATTCCAAATACTTAAAGGAAATACTGCCTTCAGCTGTTCCTGCAGCTAGGCAGATACTCAAATCCAGAATTTTTGGTTTGAATGGCCCTGAGATGGAGATACTGGATGCAGAATTCACGTCGCAAAGAGGGTAAGACGAGTTACTATGTTTCAAGAAACAAATTTTATGTTTAATACTTTTGATATCAGTTTAGTATTTTTTTGAGACTGTAGTGAGTTCGATGTTTTGGACACAGCAAGGCACACTTCATGGCAAAAGACTATCTTGACACGGAAGATTGCTGGTGAGAAACCCAGAGGTAGACACCGCTATGAAAGGACCGACCATATTAAGAGATGGACATATTGTGAATCTCGATGTCTCAAAAGTTAAGGGGAGAAAGATTTAAATAAAGAGCAAATAAATATAGATATATTACGTCGTGAATTTTCAAATCCACAATCTGGTATGTACAGTTTTAGCTTATTTGTCAGCAGCAGCTACACATCAAGACTTCAAATTATATTTCTTTGCAGACGGTCTTTTCACTTTCTCTACAATTGTAGACTTTTAATAGACAAGGCTTATCAAAAAGTTTATGACCTGATCCCACATTCATGGATCATGGAATATTTGACTTTGTTTGGTGCTGCATCGAATGTTAAGTAACTGTTGAAGAAAAGTCAGGAAAAATAGGAAACAGAGCTAACAGCATACAGAAAATGTTTAGGAACAATAGAAATCAAGAGAGGTATATTTCAAGGGAACAGTTTGTCACTACCTCTTTTTATTTTGAGTGTGATTTCATTGACAATGATGTTGCAAAAAGCTGGTGCTACAGTAATAGCTAAATCGATGATTATATATGGATGATATCAAGCTTTTTGTCAGCGATGAAAACCAAGTGAGCTCCTTTGTTGTGTGTGCATTCAGCACTGACATCATCATCATCATATTTGGATTAACGTCCGCTTTACACGCTAGCATGTGTTGGACGCTTTCTTGAAATCGACATCCAAGTTATCCTATCCTTCACCAGGTCTCTGCTGACACCTTTTTGTTTGAGATCCATCCTTATCACTTCCTCCCATGTTTTCTTCGGTCTTCCTCTGCCAGTGGTTCCTGTCACCTTGATTGTTCTGCATCTACTTGCCCAAGCATTCTTGTCCATTCTCTCCACATGACCAAACCAACAAAGCCCCCTATTCTGCATACAGCTGCCAATACTGTCCAGATTCAATCCCCTTCTGAGTTCATTAGAACTGAGCCTGCCCTTTAGACTAGCATACTACCTGTCAATGCACATCACTGGCACAGAAAAAGTACAAGACGCATCACAACAACTTGGCAAGGACAGTGGTATGGGTGATCTGTGCCAAGTATAACCTTAACAGAGATGACAAATGGTATGACCAAAAACCTGAAGGAATTGTAGAGAATGAAAATACAAAATTTATGTGGTATTTTATCAATGTAATCATGAAATAGATCATGGGAAGCCTAACATTGTTTTATTTGAGAAAGAAAGCCATGTTGGACCAAAGATAGTACCTGCCCAGTGCACAATAAGGTATGCGATAAGGAGGGTATAAAAAGGATAGATAGGACAGGTTAGCATTTAAGATAAAGCACGAGGAGCCGTGGCGTAATGGTTAGTGCAACTGCATAGTAACCAAGAGTTCCGGGTTCGATTCCCTGAGCTGTCAAGGAGAATTTGGAACTTTGCAAAGAAAAAAAAAGCCATTAGTTGGCATCAGGAAAGGCATCCAGCCAAGAAATTCCTCACAGCCAAATCAAAGTCCCTCTGAAGGGCATCGTCTGAGCCCCAATTGCTGGGGAAAAATGACGTTAAAACTAAAAGTAAGAAAAAAGAAGAAGCATTTAAGATAAGGCAGCTGTGGTCAATGAAAAAGGTAATTGTCATACCAATAAAAGTCAATTTGAAGAAAGCTTCCAACACATGCTAGTGTGTAAAATGGATGTTAAACCAAATATGATGATGATGATGATGATGATCATCATCATGGTCATGAATAGCTGAGGATGTAGGAACAGTGAGTGAAGACCGTAAAACTATATTAAACAACTAGGCATCACAATATTGTTAGAACACTTATAGAAAAATGCACTACTTGGGACAGGTGAAATACTTTGGAAGGTGCTTGAAAAATAAGGGTGTTACCTTAGTTTGCAGGTGGTAAACAGCTAACATCTTAATGCTACATCTCCAGCTAAGTAAGAAATAAGCTGAGAAAAGAGAAAAAAAAAAGACTACAGTAATAATAATGTAATGATAATAGTAGTAATTAACTAATGATTTTTGCATTGTAGTTTATAAATTAAAGTTTTATTGGCAATATGTTTTTTTCTTTAGACAGCTGGTTGAAGTACTAAAGAAATGTGTTGGGTTTGGAGAGAGTAACTCAGCAATTCTTATGGGACCTAGAGGAGCAGGCAAATCAGTTGTAAGTTAATTTTCTTAACTTCATTTTTCAACTCCCAAAGCAAAAAATTCTGAGTGATTTGTGGCTTAGTTTTTACCACAATTGAACTGTAATAAATAGGTTTCAGGTTTTGATTCCATGAGGAGGCAAAAAGTTTACTACACAAAAAGGAAAAGTTATTGTTTGGGGTCTGAAAGGGCATCCAACCAAGTTATTCTTCACTATGATAACCAAGTCCCTCTAGAGAATATTGTTTGATCCTATGATCTTGGGTAAATGTCATGAAAGTAATAAAAAAACACAAGATCTTGTTTTTTATGTGAGTTTATAGTTTGTTGCATATGCTACAAGTTATAAGTCAAAGGAAGTGTGAACACAGAAAAACGTAGATGCCATTTTGATTAACAACTGAAAATATAACTTGTTATTGAAATACCGTGACTGGCGATAATGTAAACATGATGTAACAAAGATGGTGGGCAAAGTAGCATATGCAACAAGTTTTCATAGTATTTCTTTCTCCAGAATCTTTTTATTTTCCTAGTCATTGGTGTAATCTTTTGTCCTGCAGTGCTTCACTATTTTTTGACTCTTAAAGTCACCATTTTGAACAGGTCTCTAATTTTACTAAAGCATTTGACCCAAGGAATGCTTCAATTCTTCAATGTAGAGGGCACAACAATCATTTCAACGTAGTCTGTAAGCTATATTGTTTCTCTCTTCAAGTGAAACTGGATCCTTTTGATCCTTTGATGAACATTTGATATTTTTTTATCAGAGAGTTTGTCTTAGCTGGTCACTAAAGTCCTTGACACAAGATAAATATATTTGGTTTACAGGTTCAGAAAATCATCAGAACTCATGACATGATGAATTTCTTACATCAGTTATTGTTGTTATCAACCTCTAATAGATCCTTATCCATTGGTAAGCAAAGCTTTACTGTATGATTGGATACTTCTGTCTACTCTTTACTTCTCTTTGTGATTTTGTAACATCTTGGTATCTATGAAACTCCTTTCTGTGGGTGTTGTAGGTTCACATGAGCCATGACTCTTCTGTCTTTTGAGAACCATCTTGTTTGTTTATTTGAATAACATTAATCTAGTGCTTGATTTGATTGCTGCCCAATGAGGAATGTTATATTGTGAGTTGTTGAATACTCCAATGATTCACTTAGTCTGAACAAAGGTAAGATTCATCTAGATACACTTCTAGGTAATCTCTGTTAACATCAACTATTAATATAATACAGAGTAAATTTTTAGTAAATCTGTATTGCAGTAATTCTAAGTGATTTATAGCAATCATCATATAGGAGATGTTTAGGGTACTTTTTTCAATGAGGTTGATACTGATTATTGGGCTGAATACCCTAGTATCTTCTGTTTAACTACTGGCAACTTTTACCTTGTAGTCATGACACAGTAGTACAGTTTTATTTAAGTCACTTCACATATAAATGTATGCATGTACTGTTATTGCTTCAAAATACACATGGCTTTTCATAAATAACCACTAACAACAATGCCTAACACAATAAACTCTGATGTAAATGTAAACATTGGCTTCTACCCTGTTGCAGCAAGCATAACAACAATGCATTCTGGCCTAGGGATTTACTCTAAATTTAGAATAAAACAAGCTTACCATGTTGAGCAACTAAACATTTTGCACATTGGATATATACAACTAGACTCATTTTTAGGGTAAATGTAGTTAGGTTGTTTACAACTGAAGTAGCTAGTAATCTTTGTTCAAAGTTTGGCTATTGAACTTATCCTGTTAGAATTGGCGATGTATCACCTATAGTTATTCCCATCAGAGAGCTGTGATTTTTTCATGTAATGCATTTAATCGATTAGACACAGAAAGTTAACCACAACTTGTGCCAAAGAGTTTTGGTCACACTGTGACCATCCCTCCACCCTCACAACTTGGATCAGAAGTGAGATATGTGGGAATATGTTGGGATTATATATGGACATTCAGATGTATGAAAAGGACCTAAGAAAGGGAGCAAAGAGAAAAAGTGATCACAGTGATGAATAAATTCACAGAGCTGGCTGCCCATCTTCAAGGGCTGGAGGACTAATTCCAGGCACAGAATGCCAAAAAATAACACCATCCCAATGTACCACCACTTTTGTAACATTGAAAGTGCCCTGGGAACCTAACCTCAGACATTATGTCATAGTCAGTGTCTATGACATTTCTGTAGCCATAAACAGAGGGAAGCAGCATCATTAAATGATTATGGACAAGCACTAATGGAAAAGTTTGGAGAACTGAAGCAACAGAAAAGGTTTGTGGTAAAAATCAGAGGAGCCAGTTGAAAAAGCAGATTAGAGATGGGCTAGATACCACCTTCCTGGAAGTGGGAACAGAGGTAGAACCATGGATGGACAAGGAAGACCCCCCAAGCCAGAAAGCAATTACCAAACTGCTGACATTTGTACCTGGACAGCAGAAAGTAACTATGTGAAGCGATTATCTGCACAGTCCCAAGCTGATGTCATGCAAAAACTGGCTAAGAGACAAGAGAAGTTGCAAGCAAGCACCCAGAGGCAGCAGGAGGCACTCCTGGAACAACAAAAGACCCATGCAGGGCTGGTTCTGCAGATGTAGAATTGTTGAGGAAACAGTAGTAGCCTGCTGAGGAATCCACCCACCTGTTACAGTTCCAAACAACCAGGCAATCTGAGAAAAGACTGCCCAAAAGAACTTTTTTTTCCAGGTGCCACAGCATTAAGCTGTGTAGTGGAGAAGGCTGAAGGCTTGACCATACGGAAAAAGTTGATTGGTTCCAGCCCAATTATTTCAGCAAAGGTTACAGGAGTTCATACAAGCTGTCTACTAGATATGAGATCAACAGTGACACTATTATCAGAAGCCTTCTGCTGGGACCAAATTTGATCCAAGTCTGGAATGACACCAAAGCATGGATTTCACCTGAAGCTAAAACCAGCAAATGATTTAGATATTCCATGCTCAGCATACGTGGAACTAGATGTGACAGTGAACAAGAAGTTTCTCCCACAGTGTAGATATCTAGATGTACATGTGACTGGAAGTTGGATAGGTGGGAAACAAGGTGCTGCTTTGGAACAAACGTCTTGGATCAACTCCAACAAGAGAGTATCAGAATAGGGTGAAGAACTGCCAAATACACCACAAGACAGAGAGTTGCACTGTTGCACCTTGGAGGCAAACAGGCAAAGATAGTGGCTGCCTTTTCAGTGGGCGGAGTTAAAGTAACTGGACCAACATTAGGAAAGTGCATGATAGTGGAGGCATCTCAAGTTGGACTGGCTGAAAATGTTCAAGTGACACCTACTTTGGTGGAACCTAAACAGAAGTGCAATTGGATACAACTGATGAACATCTGTGCTAGAGACATCTGAATTTCTAGCTGCACTACCTTAGAAACCACTCATAAAATTGATGGCATTCCGATGAAAGGATATTTGGAATTGGAAAAAGCCATAGATGAGGTTCACATACTCCATATCATTGTAGTAAGGCACGTCTCAGAAGGTTCTACAGCAGACATAAGAACTCTTGGTGCAACTGCTAAAAGACTTCCCTGAAGATACAGTACAAAGAGAAAAGGGTCACTGGTCCTCTACTGGCATTGTTCCACAGCACTTAAGAGGACCACTTATAAAGAAGCCACCACCACCAACGACCTCTGTCCACATCCAAGAGGAAGAAGAGAGAATACTAACAATCACCTACACCGGGCAGGGAGGAGCTGCAAAGACTACATGTAGAAGATCCTTTGATCTGTCGAGCCAGTTAACACATGAAACGAGGGAGCCCATCAAATAAGCGTGAAAGGAAAATGGAAAGATGGAAAACCAGAAAACTGCTTAGTCATCTTTCACAGCCGAAAATATTCGATTGTCTTGACTACCTATGTTTTACTGGTCCAGATCAAGATAGTCAGAAGCTCTTGGTGATTCCGAAGGTCCTGCAATGATCTGAACTAAAAACAGTCCGTGATGAAGATACGGTCATCAAGGCCTAGAGAGAACACAAGCAGTACTCCTTCGTCGTGGATGTTGGTCCGGACTAGCACTAGCATTCAAACGTTGGATGGTTAAATGCCAAAGGTGTGCCAAAGGACCATACCTTCCTACCAAGTATGATGTTGCAATACGCTGTTATTATCCTTCCTGCACTTAATCCATTTTTTAATGATTGAACCATTCGTTCTGCCATGCCATTGCTAGTTGCATTACAAGGGGTTACAAGTATCTGTTTCACTCCATTTGCTGGAAGAAACTCCCTAAATGCCTTTCTTGTAAATTTTAGATTGTTGTCATACACAGCTTGGGTAGCAATGCAGATACAGTAATTGTTACTTCTGCAGTCATACTTTTTATGAAAATATTTCTGAACATTTAAAATGTGGATGAACAATACAGTAATCAAAATATCCTGTTTACCCGTCTCTGCAAGGTTTACTTGACAAAATTGCCAAGGATGATTTGGCCATACCCAAGGAATCAGAGGTGCGATTGCTGGTTTATTTCCAGCTATTTGACATGGAGTACATCCTACTATTAACGTTGCAATGTGTTTGTATATGTCAGGCCACCATACACAATATCTAGCAATCTTCCATTCGTACAATTACTGGGTGTGTATCATGCTGCTCATGTCTTATTGATTTTCCAATTTTGAGAAAATGACCACTCACAGGCCCCCAANCCACATCCATTGAATGTAAACCTTGATACAGTAATTGTTACTTCTGCTGTCATACTTTTTATGAAAATATTTCTGAATATTTAAAATGTGGATGAACAATACAGTAATCAAAATATCCTGTTTACCCGTCTCTGCAAGGTTTACTTGACAAAATTGCCAAGGATGATTTGGCCATACCCAAGGAATCAGAGGTGCGATTGCTGGTTTATTTCCAGCTATTTGACATGGAGTACATCCTACTATTAACGTTGCAATGTGTTTGTATATGTCAGGCCACCATACACAATATCTAGCAATCTTCCATTCGTACAATTACTGGGTGTGTATCATGCTGCTCATGTCTTATTGATTTTCCAATTTTGAGAAAATGACCACTCACAGACCCCCAAAATACAACCTGCATTTGAAAATTCAAAACCCCGATAATACAATGGTTTAGGAATCTCATCCACGTAATCTGGCCATCGTCTTTGTCTATAATCAAATACGCATGAAAGTAACTTATACTTCCTTGTAGCCTTACTACTGTCCTTGTGTGTGATGGGAAAGTATCTAATAACTGACATTCTACATTACGAATCAAATCCTCTTCACCTTTCGTAATGGGTAATGGTAACCAAGGTAGTGCATTTTCGGCTGCATTTTCCTTTGCAGGAATGTATTTAACATCATAACTGAACGCTGATAACGTAACTGTCCACTTTTACCATCGTTGAGCTGCTAAAATTGGAATAGTAGTTTTAGGTCCCAAAATGTTCTCTGGTGAATCTTGATCCGTGCATATCATAACTTTCCTTCCGTACACGTATGCATGAAACTGCCAAACACCAAACATAATTGCCAAAACTTCCTTGGTTAACTGTGCATAAGCTTTCTTGTGTGTTGCTACACTTCATGAAGCATATGCTGTTGGATGTTTAATGCCTTCCTCGTAAATGTGGAGCGTTTGGCACTAATTGTTAAGGGAATCTAGGATCACAAAGCACTAAGTATAAGTCTGAAGTGTTGGTGAGCTTTACTTTTTGGAAAGGTTGCATGCATTCCTAAGTCCATTTCCATGGAACTTTGCAAAGTAATTCATTCAATGGATGAATCATCGTAAATAAATTTGAAAGTAGACCTTGGAAGTTTACCATGCCTAACCATGAGAGAATTTCGGTGACATTCTTCTGCTCTTTTCCGTTATTTATGCCTTGTACTTTATCTTCTGTAGACTGAATGCCGTTCAAAGAAAGTCATGTACCCATGTAAGCAACATCACCTCCTAAACATTCATTTTTATCCTTAACGTGTAGGCCGTATTTGTCAAATCTTACATGTATAACAGTAAACTCAAAAACAACTACTATTCTTGTGCGACTGAAAGTTTCACGTATTTAATGATCATCAGGCAACGTGAAACTTTTAATTAACAAAAATTAAAGTTATTTTTCAAGTTTTCTACTATTTTTCTCTGTTTTACTTTGTTGTTTTACTACTATATTTTTGCTCTGTTTTTTCTTTAAAACATTGACCATTTTACAGTTTAAATACAGGCCATCATTTGAATATATATTTATATATGTGTGTTTGTGTGTGTAATATAGAGAAATGGTCATTTTTTAATTTCATTTTATTTACCAAACAAAGTAAACTTGAATAGTTTAAAACATATATTGTCCAAGTATTATTTATTTCTTATTGGCTTCAGCTACTGCAATCAGCACTAACAGAAATTGAAGAATATAACGAAAGTTACTTCTATGTTTATCTAAATGGTAAGTTTGATTCTTTAAATTCCTTTTATAGTGAGAATGTAAGACAACGAGGAAGCAGAAAAGCCATTAACTGCAATTTTTTGTCACTAAATTAATGAACTTAGAATGTATTTTTGCTTCTTTTGCTGCCCAATTATTTACAGGTCAGCTTAAATTGTTAATTACCAGCTTTGTGTAGTATATATCCATCTAACCTTGGCATTGATTATTGGGCACACAGTTTTTAATGTCATTAGATGTCACTCATTGCACTTCTTCGTCGTCATCATTATCATCATCAACATATGGAGCTTGCCTGGCTTGCCATGACTCTTTCTTTCAAATTCTTCCTGTTGTCCACCGCCCGCTGTAGGGAGGTATCAATTGGACAGAAGGAGTCTTCACATATACTGTTAGTTGAAGTATGGATTGGACATCTTCGTCGAGTAGAACCATATTGAGGATATCAGCGCAGGGCTTTCTTAAAGTGTTGCTTCTCCAGATATGCCCTATTGATATTAACTATCTTTCTCAGGTAGTAGTTATTGTTATATCTATTTTGGTAAGAAGCGGAGTGTGGCGAAGGTCAAGTAAGGTTGATGTATTAAAGCACACTTCTGACTTAATTAACGATATCTTACAAACTGAATCACAAAGTATTTTACAATGGTTTTATCCCAGTGACAAGGAACTAGCTTTAGGAACGTACACTATGAAGCATATGCAAACTGGAATAGGTGTATCAGTATTCAATACGCATGAAATATAACATACGTAACTACGTTTACTATGATTTATATTATTTGTTTGTAAAACACAACATTCGTCCTTCCTAGATTTTAACTTATTCAAGTTATAAGAGCTAAAACAAAGAAAACTATGAATTAAACATAGTAGGAGGTCTAACAACTCTACATGGCCTGGTTACATTACTTTCTTGAGCAATGTTTTGTTGAGGAATTGGTAACTCCCCCTCCTAGGTTTGAGGCAGGGCTGCTAGAAGTGGTTCTATATCTGAAGTTTTTTATCTCACTATGTAGCTGGTTGCGGTTTCTGCTCAACAGAACCCTCTGGTGCGAGATGATCAGCCTGCAGATATTTTCTGTTATTACCAGTAATATATTATATATATATATATATACATGTGTGTGTGTGTGTGTGTGTGTGTGTGTGTGTGTTATAGGACAATGTTGTTTAAATTCCAATGAGTAATAGACAATAGACAATAGACAATAGACAATAGAAGTATTTACAAAGCGCGCACGTTTTACAAAGCATGGCCATGCAGTTTTATTGTTTGAAATGTTAATTAAGCAGTGTACATGGAGGTAAAGTTTATTAAGATTTGGAAGAGCCTGGTTAAAGTCAGCGCTATTCAATAACCTCCAATACTTTATCCAGGTATTCTAACAATTTGACTGAGTGGAGCCTTAACTTCTACAATGGTTCCAAGAATCTACCTTTCTTTACCTTTCCTGAAGCTGCGGACCCCAGATCCGTGTAGGTTTTAGACGTAGAATGACCAAGGCAACATAAGTTCATAGCTATTTGAATGTTTCAGCTCCCAGGGTTTTTAGAAAAACGCTCACTCGTAAGTCATCGGTAATCTGATTAGTACGAAGATACGCATATATGCGATTGGCATCATCAATAAAACTTTCTACGCGCGAGCTCAAAGGAAAAGCCAAGAAATTCCTCACTCCAAAATCCAAGTCCCTTTGAAGCGCACCGTTACTGGGGAAAAATAACTTTAAAAAACCCACAAAAAACAACAAACAACCAACACGCAAGCTAAAAGGTCCGGCACTGCCAAATATTGCCATTTTTGTTCAAACCTCGTTGTGGATATAATAACTTCTAAACGGTAGAGTCAGCAACACAGGTGCAACACAGACATAACTCAGTGTTCACTCATTCCACTAATTGAAGCAAGAGTATTTACAAATATATCATTACAAACCGGAAGATTCTAGGAAATACAACAATACATAATTCCGTTTCAGCACATATCAATGCCTCCAAGTTACAACAAAGAACTAATACAGTAAGTTTCAGCTGAAAGCAGCTGCAACCAACTTTATGATAAAGTTTCATCAAAATATAGGATTAATATCTAAGGAAGATAAGGTTACATGATACTATTCAGATAGATAGGTAGATAGATAGATAGATAG
>RDPX01000752.1:48737-63652 GCA_003991215.1 Morbakka virulenta
GGTAGCAATAGGAAAGTACCCTGTGTAAGAATAAGGGTTACAGAGCATATAAGATATACTACTGATGAAGGAAAAAAGATACAAGGAATTTCTTTTCATAAATCCTGGAACAAATCAATGATCACAAACATTAAAGTCATCTAATCTATAGGATCTTAAGATATCGGAAATAAAATGAAAACTATTTTTTCTATTTTTCTTATTTGCTATTCCGTACTTGTTCGTATATATATGAGAGAGAGAGAGGGGGAGAGAGAGGGAGAGAGAGAGAGAGAGAGAGAGAAAGAGAGAGAGAGGTGGGGTGGGGTAGGGTGGTGGAAGAGAGAAAGAAACAGACTGGCAGATAGAGAGGGACAGAATCGGATAGGTGGCCAGGTAGGTAAAAAAATATGTGGATAGGTAGAAAAATATAGCTCACTTTTGTTTGCAATATTATATTGTATGGAGTATTTTTTGTAATGATAAATTAGACTTTTTCAGTTAAATGAAGTAATAATTACGGGTTCTATCCAACAGAAAAGTACTGACACTACCAGAGGAATTTAAATACCCAAAGTATAATGTTGCATGGAAAAAAACAATTGAGGTTTGTTTATGATGATATTAATATAATTAATTGATTACTTAATTTTCTTTTTTGTGCTGTATTATTTATTTAATTAATTTTGTAAGTTTACGTGAACTTTCATTAGTTATTTTTCATGTGTTTTAGTTTTTCTTAGTTATTTGCCCTTTTATGTTATTTGAATGCGATCTGTCCTTCTTCTATTAAATTGTGCTTTCAGCGTGTCCCTAACTTGTCAATTTCGAAGATCAATTTCTTGCACATCCTCACGCCAACTACCTTGATTATGGCTTGCTGATGATCGTGGACAGCGTTGATCATATATTCAATTTTTGTTCGGTTTGACTTCCATTCCTCTGCTTTCTAACTCATTCTTTAACCCCTCCTTCCTCTTTTGCACCTCCTCCTTTGTTTTTCCTACTTTAAAGGCATAACTGAAGCATAAACCCCCTTCAAAACTAGAGACCTTTTTCTTTACTAAAGCAACGGAGGAAGCAAGTAGTTTTTAACAAGTATATGTGTTTCAGTTATCTTACGAAAATTACTGTATCAATAAAATTCCTGTTTGACAGGATATTTTTATCTTCATATGATCCTAATTATTGTGCGCCCAAGCAAATGCCACAATCTACTGCTTAGTTAGCAGAAGAAATGCTTGCTGGACTTACAATTACCGTTATTGAATGCTATGTTACATAGGGTGAAAACATTTGTCACTGAATTTCAAAGGAGTGCAAACAAAGAAGAAAAAAGATGAATACTTGAATAATACTTGACAGCAGACCCAAAAGAAACTGAAATGGAAAGAAATCTGTGATTTAATTTTTTCACCCTGGGCCTCCATGTTGAATGTGCTTTAAAAACATTAGAAATTGAGAAGCAAGTTAATAATGGCTTTACTTTTGGTTTTACAAAGTCAGTATTTCGTAATCGATCATTGACTCCCTTTCTCATACAGCCAAGTTTGCCAAAACATCAAGTATGAAGAAAGGTGTGCAATCATTTTTATGAAGAACGTTATGAAGTTTCTTGTAGCAATCACACTTAGATAGAAACGAGAATTCAGAGTAGAGATCAAAGTAAACTGTACCTTCTGCTATTATAATATGTTAAGAAGTTTCATCAATTATCACAATGGCGATAACGAAACGAGGTCAACTCTTCTTGATACTTATAGAAAAAGGGTTTTGCTAACTTGTTTGTATGAACTTTCTTTCATGAACATTATATCGATTTCAATTTATTGAAAATTTTCCCTTCGATCATGACGACAACTGAAATATTATGAAATTACCTTTTTTTGGATGTCATTTAGTGAAAAAAAATTGGATACTAATTTCTTTCCTCTTCCGAAGGCCACTATTCATGGTGATGCAAAGAGGTCTATTCAGAAGTGGAGCTGATTTTACAGAGTTGAATAAATTGCTTCTACCTTTCTAAAAACCACTTCAACGTTCCATTTGCGATATCTTAGTATGTCTGGCCAGTCTGACTGGTTTCTGAATCGCGTTCTTGTATTTCAAAAACGAATATAATTCAAATCTTAGCTACAACAGTTATCGCTACTCTCTGATAGTCGCCCTACCTTTTTGTTCATATTGAAGATTCACGATCAACAGTTCTAAATTAAAGCAAATGATGATTCAACACCTCGAATAAAAATCTGTCTGCGTGTGTAAATAACATCAGACACGCTTTTCACTCCAATATCACTATACTCCAGAGGTAAATAAACCACAAGATTGATTGTAGGTTATTATTGTTGTTGTTATAATACACACAAACCACTTGCAGTTCTATTAGCTGACTTGTCAATAGCATCTAGTTGGTCTTCCATTAATATCATATTATTAAAAGAATGAAAAATGTTGGCAAGGACCGTTTTATTTAAGACACTGGCTTTAAATGTTAACGATGAAGCAGAATCTGAGGTTTTTGTAACAAAATCGAGATAGTTTCAATAAGTTTCTTATTTCTTGTGCACTATCTTCACCAGATTACGAGAAATTTTCCAGAATGTTTGTACGAATAGTTTCAATTTTGCATCCCTGAATCGTAGTGCCTGGCATGAGGTCTTTTTTCCCTTTTGTACCAATTATTACCAATTATTATTAGAGCGTCTTGTGTAGAGAAAGCTCTGGCTAAATACTTGTTTTTTCGGTAACATCGAATATCTTTTGTCTGAGCTTATCATCACAATAAATAGTGTTAATATTGTCTACGATTACCAAACTAACCATAAATATTCTCACCATATATCAAGGGTTTCTTGATTGACTCCAGTTTTGATCATCAACTCAGGTTGATCTTAATGGAAAATGAATGAAAATAAATGAAAATTATTGAAAATGAATGAAAATGATTGAAAATGAATAAAAATGAATAAAAATGATTGAAAATGATTAAAAATGAATTAAAATGATTGGAAATGATTGATAATGAATGAAAATGAATAAAAATGATTGAAAATGATTATTAACCATTTTCATTCATTTTCAATTATTTTCATTAATTTTAATTTATTTTCATTAATTTTCATTCATTTTCAATCATTTTAATTAATTTTTATTCATTTTCATTCATTTTCAATCATTTTCATTCATTTTAAATCATTTTCATTCATTTTCATTCATTTGCCATTATTTTCATTCATCTCCAATCATTTTCATTCATTTTCAATCATTTTCATTCATTTTCATTCATTTTCAATCATTTTCAATAATTTTCAATCATTTTCAATCATTTTAATTCATTTTAAATCATTTTCAACCATTTTCATTCATTTTCATTCATTTTCAATCATTTTCAATCATTTTCAATCATTTTCATTCATTTTCAATCATTTTCATTAATTTTCAATCATTTTCAATCATTTTAATTCATTTTAAATCATTTTCAACCATTTTCATTCATTTTCATTCATTTTCAATCATTTTCAATCATTTTCTATCATTTTTATTCATTTTCATTCATTTTTATTCATTTTTATTAATTTTCAATCATTTTCATTCATTTTTATTCATTTTCAATCATTTTCATTTATTTTCAATCATTTTCAATCATTTTTATTCATTTTAATTCATTTTCATTCATTTTCATTCATTTTCATTCATTTTCAATCATTTTCATTAATTTTCAATCATTTTCAATCATTTTAATTCATTTTAAATCATTTTCAACCATTTTCATTCATTTTCATTCATTTTCAATCATTTTCAATCATTTTCAATCATTTTCATTCATTTTTATTCATTTTCATTCATTTTCAATCATTTTCATTCATTTTTATTTTTTTTAATTTTCTTTCAAGGATCTTTTAGATAATACGTCAGTACAAAGTGAATTACTGCAAGTATTTAATAGGAAAAAAGATATTGGCGAATTACTTCATTTTTTGGTAAGTTAATTTGTTTTTGATTTGGCATTTTGGGGGTTAATGAGTTTGAAAAGGTCATTGACCCCCAAAATTGAAGTTGCTTGAGTTAATGACGTCATTAACCCTACGAAAAATGAATTAGCATTTATTTATGCTTGTATAATTATATTTGTCATAAATTTATTACATGCAGTAGATTTTGTTATCCTATACTTTTAAAAATATTATATGCATAATATTTTATTATATAATATCATTTTATATCCATAAAGGTTGACAAGCACTGTAAACGATGGGTCAGCTAAAGTATATGTTATAATGGGATGTTAAAGTTTCACCAGATTTTTGGTCAAAAAAGAGAGTCTTTCTGATGCTATCCAATTGTAGAGGTGATAAACGAAAGTAACACTGCCAGTTTTACATTACTTTGAGACGCTGGAAAGATAAAGCATTTCAAAGTTATACCGGTTTTGAAACCCTCCTGTTCTAGAGGCCGTATCCCCCCCCCCCCCGTGTAAGAACTGACAGAAATAGATAAGCATAGGATCACAACCCAAACCAAATCTGCAGATATAAAACAAATTTTGTACAGAATGATGATTAAATATTTGGTTATATTTGAAAATCAATACATTAACACAAATCAGTAAAGAGAACATTTAAGGCGATTGATAAAAAGTGACCATGTCATTTTTGATTTGACACTTCTGCTTCAATAAAATGACATTAGTAGAGTATGCATAGCTATTGACTATCGACTGAGGCTGACTCGTAGATTCTTTTTTTTTCCTATTGTAAATTCGTCAAGTTTTATTTGCCCTGGAACTACTATTTGAGCCAAGTTTCTTCATCAGTTGACTACAGTGACAAAGCTATCAACCAGACCGCTGGTAAAGTTAAGTTCCTTGTTTTGTTTCTAGAATGATGAGATATTAGTCGACATACGTTTTCGTTGGTTTAAAACATAAGTTAACTTAGGAACTTCTTACCCAATAATTGTGGTCCTCAAGAAATAACAGGAATAGAATATGTTAAAAAGAAGAAAAATAAATTGCAGACCAGTCAGAGAATATCGACTAAAAGAGACAGTTTATGTGTTAAATAATTCTTGACGTTTCCGTCGTACTCCGACCATGAATTAAACTGAGATGTCAAATAATAAGACAATAAACCTTTTTTTGTCTTATCAGTCAATCATCACTAAATAAATACAAGAGTCTTGATGTAGTATTCAAATAAATATTAGGATTGGATCAATAACGATGGATCAATAAATTCCCTTTTAATTCAAGTTCTAAATTTAAGGCAGGTGAAGGCATAATGGATAGATTCTCTAGAGTTGGATGCGCACCTATAGCGAAGTGAATAAATAGTTCTAAATGAAGGAGAGCCATCAACACTAAGATTATGTACTTTGCATAGGCCATAATGACTGCCTAGTTTCAAACCAGATAGTTGTAAGTCATTATGGATGTTTTTAGTGATGGAACCTTCCTCAAGCAATTTGTTAAGAACTTTTCGAACTATTAATTCACTGTTTATAATGAAAGTAAGTTCTTTATCTTTAGCACATTTGATTTCCCAAATTTCGTTGCAGTGCATAATAGATTCCTAACTTTATGAACATAAGTAACTTTAACGACAAGAACTACAGAATTGCCGTGACGGAAAATGACCTTTGAACCAATGTAATCTTTCTAATGTGTTAAAAAAACGCAACTGACCATACAATAATTAAGGTGCAATCAGGATATGAAAACGAATCCTCAACTCAAAATTGAAATATTCATAGGAGAAACAGAGTCAAACTCAAAAATTGAACTGAAAATCTGAACTAAAAGATTTACGAAGGTCAGATTGTACACGCATGCGCGTAAAGTAATGTATATTGAATGGAAGCTGCTTAAGAGAAGAAGCAATCCAGAATGCCTAGGAAATAGGTACTATATGTTATAAATATTTATTAAATATTTTGTATATAAACATATAATACAAAGTTATGTCAACAGCTTGTGTAATATGACTTCAAAGGGTTCTCCCAGGTATTTTTCCATCAAAAATCTCATGTTGAAGGGTGACGTATCTGATGATGTGGGTGCAGTACCTCAGTGATGTTGCGATTATGATTTTCAGGAGACATTTTGAGTTTCTTAGCATTTCAAGCACTTCTGTGTTTTTTACCCTTTGATTGTTGGTTAATACAGGCTTGTAGCACCACATTTCAAAAGCTTTTGTCTTGTTCTCCATTCCCGCTCTTTCTCTATTGTACTTATGCTTTGTCTGGTCTCACCCGACGTGACAGGTTTATTTTGCGACATGCTTATGTGGTCAGCAAACACTTAAATTTAGACTTTGCCATGCCTATTCTTGTTTCTATTTTTCCATCACATACTTGTTATTTTCCTCATAAAACTGTTGTTGATTGTTGCTTGACGTCATTGCCCATATATTATAGTTTAGGTTATACCGTAAACAGTTCTGGAAATCTTGGCATTGCCACTGAATGCATGGCAATGTAAGTTGCAATGACAGTATAACGCAAATATAGTCTTTCAAACCTCATACTGTTTATACGATTAGACATGTGTGTCAGATGTCAAAGTTAGTTTCTTAGTATTCAACCCCACTCAGTACACAAACATACATATCGTGTTTTCCCAATTTAGAGATATTGAAAGGATTTGGACCTCATAACTACCTTGGAGCTCAAGGAGTTATTCAAATACATTTGTATCTCATCATTTACTGCTGCCTTCCTCAACAGCCTGAGCTCAGTATGAACGTCACTGTTTCCTAGGATTTAAGCTCAACGACTGGAAGTTGGCTCGAATAAAATTTATTCAAACGATATTATTTCATTTACCTCTTTCTTCTCCTCGTCCTGCTTTTCGTCGTCCTCCTCCTCCTATTACTATTCCTATCGCTATAATGATTACTATTAGTATTTCTATTATCCACCAAGAGTTGAAGAATAAAACAGATTGCCGAATAATTATGGGGCTTTCCAGTGTACGTATACTGTTGAGGTTGCCCGCCCTGGCAATTAAATTTGGAAATAAACTATTTGTCTGTTGATAGATATGTTCTTTCAATCAGATAAGAACACAGTTTGAAATAATCTTAAATACAGTCCAAATTCTACGATCTAAGATTTGAAATTAAAAAATTGTAACATGTTAGATAATTATCTTTTGTATACTTATTGTTTTTTTGGTTTTTATTATTAGTACTATTTATTATTATTATTTTTATTTTGTATGCGTTATTTCTGGCTTAGAAAATATTGTAGAAGACTTTTATCGTTGTGTTTGTGCATTGTGATATTGAACAATTATTGCATATCAGTTTCTACTGATCATGTTTTTAATAAATATCGCAATTTAAAATCACCATCATTTTGACCAGACCAAAATAAACGAGAAATTAATCGTGATAGTCAAGTTTTGTATCAAGAATCTTTTTAATGTTTTGGACCAACTGATCATTTGTTCATTGCGTATTCATATAGCAATATGAGTTCAGTGCACATTGACATTGTCTGTTGCATTTCATTTGCCGGATGTTATTACAAACTTTATTATTAAGGTACAGAATGTTTCCAGATTGGATTATGGTAGCAGAAAACAAGATAAAGTTGGCAAGGCTTAAAAAATAAAACATCATCAGATGGCCCGAAAGAAGTTCCTTTGTATGACACCACCAAGGGTTTTTTTCTGCATTAGAAAAGATGTGATAATGACATGTCGACCTTCGAATTTCACCGACCCGAGTATTATACCACAGGTGCGCATTGTGGTGAATAAGGGCCTTAAATTCCTTTCCGTTTGGTGGTCTGATTAATATTCATTCCAAAGATCAAAAGTAGGAATGAGGGGGCGGCGTAGGTGGATCACCGAGTCTTTTTCACATCATAAATCTTTTAATGCAACGTTTGCCAGAAAAGAAAGCGGTATTTGATTAAAAAAACAATTCAATTTTATCAGACAGTAAAATTGTTATTTATTGACCGTATTTTTCTTTTTTCTCTAGGCATACCCGGTTTGTCGACTCACCACAGAACATTGGTACATCCATCCAGAAGACATCATTGGTGCAATTAAAGATACGTATATAGACACAAAGAGTGTCATGATGAAAGGTGATTTGATTGTTATGTTTTAAAACAGATTACTTGGTAGATTGAAGAAAAAGTTCAAGGTTTGGAAGGAAAGTGACACAACTGTGTGCACAACAAATAGAGACAGTACCTCCATTTTTAAGTTACTTGAATTGTTGTTTTCCGTTTGTAAGAAAAAACATATATTGTTAACAGTAATAATGATAAGAGAACGTCAGTTCTCGAGGACTATGGTGTTGCATGTTGTCTTGTACTTCAAGAACAATGTAACGAAGCTTGGCTTTACATGTGATATTAATACAGGACACTCGAGAGGAGTACCGTAACAATTTTATTTTATTAAGTGATGGTGTGGACCAAGAATTTAGTTAATGAAATCATCTTATTGGTAAGGAGTCGGAATGAATGCAGTATTGACCATATGATAAATTTTTCATTTTTCATGCGGGATGTCGTAGGGTTAAGACACGTCACAACTCTGGAAAATACTCTACACAGTTGGATTCAGTAATTAATTTGCTAAAAGATCCGAAATAATGGAAATAATTTTAAATTGTTTAGTGTAGTGTCTTTTGGCTTTGGTAAGGTTAATTATTGTATAAATATCATGAAATATTCTCCTTCTTTATTTATGGTTCATATATTTTGGGGGTTTCTTGAAACAATTGTTTTCATGATTTAAAGACAACAACAACAAAAATTGCAAGATAAACACTAAAATATAAACACTAGGTCTATTAGTTTGTTCTATGTATACAATCCTAAAAAGCCTGATTTAACAAATGATTTATTTCTGTGTTGACCTGTTTATCTGGTTCCTCTTGGGACCTGTTTGTGTGTGATGACCTATTGCACTTCAGACTTGTTTGTTTTTCATTTCTTGTTTTTGAAGAGATTTGTTTATGCAATGATTTAATTTTGGGGTGAGTTTATTCTGTGTAAAGTTGTTCAGATGATGACTAGTTCACGTGTTTCATTTGTCGCATGTGATGCTTGTGATACCTTTAAATATGATCGAAAATCTCGTAATAGTTTTGATTACCTCATATTAAGCTTAATCTTTTGCAACTGAGATTCCTATTTTTGCTATTGAAGGAGTGATAGGAATTACGTTGTTTCTTTTGCCAGCTGTTGATCAAATCGTTTGTAGAATGACGCTGCTGTATTGTAGCGCTGACGAACAACAGAGAGATAGAAAAGCCCGCACTTATTTTTTTGTACATTTATAACCAAATTTTTACATTTTAGGTCTTTCCGTTCTGGAATTGTGTTTGTTTATCGCTATGCAACATTTGTACGACCAAAGAGATGGGGATCCATTCAATTTTGAAATGATTTACGATGGTAAGATCACTTTTGAAATATAATACTACCTTTAGTTTTTCAAGAAACTCAGACATTGACTTAGAGCAATAAAGCTTTAGTGTGTCGTTATTTAGCTATTAGAATCAAAATAACCTTAAAAATTGTGTCTGTTTCACCTTCAGAGTATTTTCAGAGGTGCCAAAGGTAACAATTACAAACCCCTTAGGGTTTCCACAGACCCCAATGAACATGCTGACACATTATCATGAAGGCGTTTGTAGTTGCGCTTCACATCTAAATATCTGACCTTTTGTAGTCTGATGAATGGGTGTCTTAACGGAATTCGTTGCTAATGGTTGGTATTGTGTGGTCAGTCAAACAGACTATTTCTGTTTTCAATTCTCTTCGGCAAAGCAATGTCCAAATGACCTTGGAGAGCACATGTTTCATTTTCTTGGGAGACTGAGTATTCTTTGTCATCGCTTTCCCCTTTTAGTCTTTCTCTACATTACCCCTATATCATCCCTTCTCCTCAATGGTTTCCCTTTCAATACTAAGATATGGTGGTACGTATTGCGACAAAACTTATCCGCTGTTTACTAAGTGGTGATCAAACATTCAATTTTGGGGGGGGGGGTACACATTTCTGGTCTAATCTCATTCGACTCCAGCACACCAAAGTAATTATTCCCTGGGTCTTTTAGTCGCACCCTACTGGGTAGGTAAACACCGCCACTCTGAATTGTCTACCATTGTAATTATTATTATTATTGTTGTTGTTGTTGCTGCTGTTGATGTTTCACTGTTAACTCGGCATTAATGTTGACTGCCGGTTAACTGGTGGATAGCAGGCCAAGTCCCTTGGCTTTAGGTATCCAGTACTTTTCTTAATATATTTGCAGTTCTTAACGAACAAGCTTTCTGTAAAGGTTCTGTGCTACATTCTATTTCAATTTCCTTCAGCCAGTTCTAAAATGTCTTTCCAATCGTACCCAGAGCACCAGTAATTATTGGTACTATATTTACTTCTCTTACACACCAAAACCACCCCATCTCTCTCTTTTAGTCTTGATATTCGTGTACCTCAATTTTTTCCTCTTTTCTTTCAGTCCTAGTATCAAAGGGTCAGAATATGTCAAACAGCAAACACGACAACTTTTTGTATTGTACATGCGCTACCTGTTGACGTTCATATACATAACCCATGTTTTATCCTCATTTCTACATTCTTTTGATACATTTTCTTTGTAAATACTGTTCTTTACAGAATTTGTTCCCACCGCTTGCTCTTGGGCTGTAAATATAGTGTTCTGTTTCTTTCATTAACCCTGCATGTTTTAACCATTTCTTGTTCGTATCCTTATCCATTTAATCTTTTGTAGCAGTACCTGTTTGTCCAAGCAGCGCTTTATCTATCCACCCATTCTTTTGTTTTTCACAATTCTGGCGTTTCCATACTTTAGGACCTTTGATTTCATTTTTTCTCAATATTCCTTTCGTTTAGATTTTATTATTTCGTGGTCATTGTTCATCACATACCACCCANCATTTGT
The DNA here is from genome assembly GCA_003991215.1 of Morbakka virulenta. NCBI lineage: Eukaryota > Metazoa > Cnidaria > Cubozoa > Carybdeida > Carukiidae > Morbakka > Morbakka virulenta. The sequence goes on from RDPX01000752.1 coordinate 59,654, forward strand.
ACGACCAAAGAGATGGGGATCCATTCAATTTTGAAATGATTTACGATGGTAAGATCACTTTTGAAATATAATACTACCTTTAGTTTTTCAAGAAACTCAGACATTGACTTAGAGCAATAAAGCTTTAGTGTGTCGTTATTTAGCTATTAGAATCAAAATAACCTTAAAAATTGTGTCTGTTTCACCTTCAGAGTATTTTCAGAGGTGCCAAAGGTAACAATTACAAACCCCTTAGGGTTTCCACAGACCCCAATGAACATGCTGACACATTATCATGAAGGCGTTTGTAGTTGCGCTTCACATCTAAATATCTGACCTTTTGTAGTCTGATGAATGGGTGTCTTAACGGAATTCGTTGCTAATGGTTGGTATTGTGTGGTCAGTCAAATAGACTGTTTCTGTTTTCAATTCTCTTCGGCAAAGCAATGTCCAAATGACCTTGGAGAGCACATGTTTCATTTTCTTGGGAGACTGAGTATTCTTTGTCATCGCTTTCCCCTTTTAGTCTTTCTCTACATTACCCCTATATCATCCCTTCTCCTCAATGGTTTCCCTTTCAATACTAAGATATGGTGGTACGTATTGCGACAAAACTTATCCGCTGTTTACTAAGTGGTGATCAAACATTCAATTTTGGGGGGGGGGGGGTACACATTTCTGGTCTAATCTCATTCGACTCCAGCACACCAAAGTAATTATTCCCTGGGTCTTTTAGTCGCACCCTACTGGGTAGGTAAACACCGCCACTCTGAATTGTCTACCATTGTAATTATTATTATTATTGTTGTTGTTGTTGCTGCTGTTGATGTTTCACTGTTAACTCGGCATTAATGTTGACTGCCGGTTAACTGGTGGATAGCAGGCCAAGTCCCTTGGCTTTAGGTATCCAGTACTTTTCTTAATATATTTGCAGTTCTTAACGAACAAGCTTTCTGTAAAGGTTCTGTGCTACATTCTATTTCAATTTCCTTCAGCCAGTTCTAAAATGTCTTTCCAATCGTACCCAGAGCACCAGTAATTATTGGTACTATATTTACTTCTCTTACACACCAAAACCACCCCATCTCTCTCTTTTAGTCTTGATATTCGTGTACCTCAATTTTTTCCTCTTTTCTTTCAGTCCTAGTATCAAAGGGTCAGAATATGTCAAACAGCAAACACGACAACTTTTTGTATTGTACATGCGCTACCTGTTGACGTTCATATACATAACCCATGTTTTATCCTCATTTCTACATTCTTTTGATACATTTTCTTTGTAAATACTGTTCTTTACAGAATTTGTTCCCACCGCTTGCTCTTGGGCTGTAAATATAGTGTTCTGTTTCTTTCATTAACCCTGCATGTTTTAACCATTTCTTGTTCGTATCCTTATCCATTTAATCTTTTGTAGCAGTACCTGTTTGTCCAAGCAGCGCTTTATCTATCCACCCATTCTTTTGTTTTTCACAATTCTGGCGTTTCCATACTTTAGGACCTTTGATTTCATTTTTTCTCAATATTCCTTTCGTTTAGATTTTATTATTTCGTGGTCATTGTTCATCACATACCACCCAAGACTGTTCTCCTCACTTTGTACAGTCTCTTTAGCTTCAATCAAACCTCACCATCCTGCCGTGTTACATAGTCCGTTCAAATTTTTTTTAGAGTGGAACGCTCCATACATGGTCAGTGTTTTTCTTGTTTTTGTATCAAGTTGTTGTAATTCATTCTTCGTCCAGTTTTTCAAACCAACATTATACCTTAGCAATGACATAGGCCACGTTTTTATTGCAATGATTATGTTCTTTGTATTCAGTCTTGATTTAAGAACCTTTTTTCAATCTCCGTAGGTATTCCTTTTGTATAATTAGTTTCATAGTTTGATTTATAATCTCTCGTCTATTTACGGCATACCAAGACACTTTTAATCTTTTTTGTATCACCAACACTTTTAATTGATTCACCATTTGGCAGTTGTACACATTCAATGTTAACAACTTTTCAGTACAACCACTTCATACTTCTGAACTCCAAACGTCGCACCTATGTCCTCACTGAAATGACTCACTGTTCTTACGAGTGATCAAATCTCATTTTCATCCGTTACAAGTAACTTCAAATCGTTCATGAAACGGTTCACAGAGTAGCGGATACAGGCAGTCACCCTGGAAGATTTCTCTCTGAACGGTTTCTTCTCGTAAATATTCTTTCGTTGCTGTTAATTTCGTTTTCCAACTAAGCATGCTTCTGACTACCAACTCTTTGAGGTTTTCTACAACTCCAGTCATGTTAAGACATTCTATTATCCATGAATGTGATACTATATCGTGAGATTTACGATGCTCAATCCATGCTATTGAGAGATTCGTTATTATTTTATCTATATTCCTAAAATAAGTACTTTTGTTTAAGAAATTCATAGCACCAGGTTTTCAATAACCTGGGGTAACAAACCGTTCGTGCATGTATGGTTCTTTGAAGTTTTTCTTTTTTTAATGTTTGAAGGTATTAAGATAAAAGGTAAAAATATTTTTAAAATGCCAAATGTTTTTAATGTATAAAAAAGTATTTTTTGTAAAGGTACAAAATATAAAAAATATGATACAAAATTATCTGGTAAAAATATTCTAAATTGGAATAAAAATTAAGCTAAAAAATGCATTATACAATATATGATTTATAGGAGCCATTGATCTTCTATCGGATTGAAAGAGTTTTTCAAAGGATATGGACAATACTATTTAACACTATTTTTTGTGGATGTAACAGCTTTACCATGTCATGAGTCGTAACCTTTTTCTAAGCTACGTTTCAAGAGATACTTCTCCCATCGTCAGACTAATGAAATATCTAGATACCGCTGTTTTTATACCTTGATAGTGCGGAACTATGTGTAAACAGGGTTCGAGTCGTTTCGGGAAATGGTGCCATACCTATATTGTGCTTGTTGTGTTTGTTGTGTTTCTTTCTTCAGTGGTGGAAGCCATATATCTGGAAAGGTGAAGGATATACTGTTGATGTGATTGCTGCATTGCAGGGAATGGATTATTTCTTTTATTTTTCTTGTTATTGTGTTGTTAACATTCCTTGTCTATAATTCGTTTATTTTTCCAGTCAAAGGTATGATCCTGTGTTCAACAGTGTTCGGCTATTTCATGATTCTTGGTGTCATCTTTCTGAACAGCTCTCTTGTGTTCTTTTTCTCTTTGACCCAAGGAACGCTTTGATTCACCAATGTATGAGGCAGGACAGTCCTTACATTGTAGTCTGTAAACAACGTTGTTCCTCTCCTCAAGTGGGACTGGGTCTTTTGGTTTTGAGAGGATCTTCCTTAAGGTGGATGTGGTGAAGAAGGAGCATTGAATGTTGTGTTGTCGGAGAGTTCGTTTTAGGCGCTCACTGGTATTCTTCATGTAAGGCAGACTTATACGTTTCAGAGATTCTTTATTTTCATTATTAGATCCAGTGAGAGGCTCTCCCTAGCGTGATATGCATTGGATAAGAGAACCCTTTGAAGGTGTCTTTCTTCTTTTTTGAGGTCATATGGGTTAGAATATAATGCTTCTTGCTCTTCCAAACAGAGTGGTGATAACACTATTACGAGCTGAGACTGGATGGTATGATGCATTATTGAGGTACTGCTCAGTGTGGGTTGGTTTCCTGTAGATGGTAACGCAAATGCTGAAATCTGCTTGCCTCTTCACTAGGACATCGAGGAAGAGTATTTCTCTTTCTTCTTCTTTCTCCATGGTGAATGTGATATTTGAGTGCATGCTGTTGATGTGTTCAAAGAACCTTGTAAGTGATCCTTTTTGATGATTGTAAAGACATCATCAACGTACCTTTTCCAGACAAGTGGTCCTTGGTCTGCTGTTGATAATGCTCTGGCGTCAAATGCTTGCATGAATATTTCAGCAATAACCAAGGGTGTAGGGGCCTCCATGGGTACACCGTTGGTTTGCGTTTAGATGTTATTGTTGAAGAGGAAGCATGTGTTGGTGAGGAGTACTCGTAGTA
>RDPX01000752.1:71143-81284 GCA_003991215.1 Morbakka virulenta
ATAATAATATTTCTTTTGTTTACTACTTTCCTTTCACTATCTGTTACTTATGCTATTTATATTTTTCTTTTTCTTCTACTACTTCTACTATGTCTTCTGTTGTTAATGTTAACTCTACTACTATTTCTCTTCCTACTGCTACTACTACTACTACTACTACTACTACTACTACTACTACTACTACTACTACCACTACTGCTACTACTACCAATACTATTACTACTTTTTCTACTACTACTACTACTACTACTACTACTACTACTACTACTGCTACTATTACTGTTGCTATTATTACTACTACTACTACTACTACTACTACTACTACTACTACTACCACTACTACTATTGATACTACCGTACTACTACTATTTGTGCTACTCCAACAATTAAGATTACTATTTGAAATACTACCACCGCCACTATTACTTCTACTATTACAACTCACTATTACTACTATTACTACTACTACTACTACTACTACTGCTACTACTACCACTACTACTACTACTACTACTACTACTATTATTATTATTATTATTATTATTACCTCGGCTGCTGCAACTATTTCTGGTACTATTACTACCGTTCCTGCTACTACTACCATTTCTGCTACTACTATCAATACTACTACGTTTTCTACTGCTACTACTTCTACTACTTTACGATTATTCCTGCTACTACTTCCATTACTACCACTACTACTCTTACTACTGCTTCTAGTACTATTTCTTCTACTACTACTACTACTACTACTACTACTACTACTACTACTACTACTACTACTACTACCATTTCTGTTACTACTATTTCTACTACTACTAATATTAACACTACTAATACTAATACTACAATTACTCATACTACTTCAGAAAAAGGAAAAGAATTGGGCCAAGCCAAGAAAAGAATCTTGAGCAACGCGAGCATTAGTGGGATACTCAGCAAACATAAATTTCTTTTCTTGTTATACGCATTTTGCGATTTGAACAAAAGGGCCTTATGATACAAAATACCCAACGCTACACCACTTTTACAGAAGACTTACCTATAGATTAAAAGATAGGTTCCGTGATTGCATTCAAAAGATCACCAGTGGAGCGGGATGCTCTTAATCCGTACTGGACACCAAGAAAGAGACCTAGGTTCTGCAAGAAATTACACTGCTTTTTTTGATAAGGCGTTGACAGACTTACTGATGACAGAAAAGACTTGCAGATCAATATTTGCCAAGATCAGATGAACCAACTACATTTTTTAAAACAGGAACAAAATTAGAAACTTCCAAGTAGGGCGGAAAACAGACAGACGACAGGCAGTGACTGGAAAGTATGTAAGATGGCTCAGAATTACATTCTTCTTAGGCAATTTCTGGAACTGAACCTCGAAACTGGACCTGAAGCTTTAGATTAACGAAGCCCATCAATAACCATTGCAACCAATCTTAGTTTTATGAGTCAAAAAAGAGTCCAAAATGAGCACTTTGTGAAGGGAAATTTTGCAACGAAACGCCAATGGCATTTAGAGAAGAATTGTTGCAAAAGCATCTTGCAAGGGGATCTCCCATTTCTCTAAAGGACATAGAAAACCGAATACCAGAAAAGGGGAGGAAAAAGCAACATGCCAGAATTCAAAACACTGTTGTAGCTCTTCCGGGAATCTCGACTTCCACGTTTTGGGGGATAACTAAATAAATAGCTCACAAACTCGCTAAGTACAACAAGGCTTAGGATAAAAAATCATTCTTTCACAACTATTTATAGCTCGTCTGAAAGAAACTCGAGATTTATCAGTTTCATCTCGTTGAAACGTAACATACAATCGTTACAATGTGGAATAACAGAAGAACAATGAGCATTGACCCTTGGAGGAGAATGAAATTTGGCTTCGTAACTATAGCTAAGTACGAATGTTTCAATAGCAACTTTACCCATTCTGTGAATTTAGTTACAGCATCCAGAAGCCGATTTGCTAAATGTTGAATTCCATAGAATATGCAAGAAATTGTTAAATCCATTCCAGTCAGCCTGGTTAGATTGGAAGGTCTTGCGATGTCAACAGGTTTTGAAACATTTGCCTTGACCGCTAAAGTGACAACAACGTGATCAGAATGTGCAGAGTAGACAAAGTTGAAACTGTAAAATACTCAGAAACTGAAGTCAAAAAGAGATCTAAAAGTGCAGGAGTCTGAATCAAGATATTTTGGGGACAAATCAACCAGATGTGGAGGATGATAGAGAGAAGTAAAGTTGTACTTATTTCTCCAGGTCTGTCAGTCTTATTAGAATGAGTTAATGAGGCCATGTAATGAGCAATGAAGTCATCAAACACAAAGGTATTAGCAATGTGATGCTTGTACAGAAACTTACCATTGGAATCTGGTAGTGCCTCCGTAACTTAGCAAGAATCAGAAAAGATAGATCAACACAGGAAAAAGAGGTACCAAGTGGTCTAAAGAAGAGACAATTTAAGGAGCTTGAAAGGCTTATCTTTAGATTTGCTTTCTCGTACTGTGGAGTACGTGAGAGTTATCACAGTTGTACCTGGGACAGTAAAATTTGTATCGTGTTGTTTTCAAGACTACAGAGAAGATAAGAATTGATGCAAAGTTACAAGTGATACAAAAGATAGCACTGCTAAGAGCAAAAAAGGATTTAAAAAAAGCCATAGTCTGCGTAAGAATCAAGAGATTACAGGATGGAATGTACTCTTTCCGTTATTATGCAGCATAATTAACATTTTGGTGTCTGTAAGTAGCTACATTAGCCGTTATAATAGTAATAAAGGTAATAAAGAAAAAGATTATGATATTAGTAAAAATAATTTGATTTGATATATGGTTCTCTATGGGTACTTTGGCCATGCTGTCGTTTGAACATTTACATTCTTATATTTATATTTTTTTTTCGTATTCTGATATTTATATTCTATATTTATATTTATTACATTTGAATAATTTTTTAATATATATTTGAAAAGTTTTGTTTTCTTGTCAATCAAAGTTAAAGACATATTTTTCGTCAATATTTTTTGTCTGCAACGTTGGCCATTTTTTGTTAATTTACCAAGAAATCGGTAATAAACATTTTGATGTTACATTTTCTTGTTAGTTTTTTATTATAGGGAACTAATGATTATGGAAATGAATGCATTTACAACGTATTTTCTTCATCAGATCTCATTTGTTTTTACAGAATTATTAAAGTTTGGAAGAAGACAAACAGCTACTACTTTTCATTTTGAAAAAGCTGTTGCTTTAAAAGCCTTTGAGCATCTGATTTCAATCGAACTTGTAAAACCATTGGATTCTATGTTGCACACATCGTTACCGAAAGAGTTTAAATCAATGACCTTGCTAGTAGATCGTGCACAGATACAAGAAACCATAAAAGCATACCCGAACTGCCCAACTGAACTACAGCAATGGACGCAGAGTATGTTTGCATAGCTTATATTCAGACAATTTACAGGGTTGCCTATCCTATATCATTGGGCGTGTCGTCTGATAATATTATTTTTCAATGTTTGATTATTAATTAGAAATATTTTATTCAAAGACTTTATGTATATGTAATAAATTTAACTTGATCTGTTTGACTTAGTATTTCTACATATTTGTGTGTGTATCGATCTTTCTATTTCTCTCCGTCGTTAGACTTGTTACCTCTATCTGCCTACCTCCATCTGTACCTCTATCTTTATATATGCATCCACCTTTGTAATACAATATCTATCACTCCTATTTGTCAGTTTATCTATTTATCTATTATATATGTTTTAAATATTTCTGACTTTAATGCTTATGTATACCCCATTATATTTTGAATGACACTACTTCTATTCCTTCCTTCTCAGCTTTGGTGTGAAGTGTGAAATAACATGGAGACTAATATAATATTGCAATTGTTTTCTTTTATTGTCAACCGGATTGTATCTTTGCCTCCAGTGTCCTGCTTTCCCACTCTGCATTTTAATCGCAACTGAAGATACAGGAGCCCATTTTTGTGTAGCAATTACTATTTTTTCTTGCGCCGGCATAAAGGACGCTCGCTTATGAATAAGTTCAGACTCAAAATGTACGAAGTCACTATAAAAAATTCAAGAACACAGAATCCAAAGATCCATTTTATCCCTAAAACCCCGTTCTGAGTAATCCACACAAACCTAACGCTTTGTTACTAAAATAAACAAAATCAGTTGAAATGGGATGCCCCAAGGATTGATCCTTGTGATATACCTTTAAGTCTTCAACATTGAATTTAACATAAGATGTTAAAGAAATAATTTATAAAAATACTTTTTCGATATTATGCACACCACAATTTGAAGGTTTAGTGATGATCCAGCCATTCGCACAAGTTTCGAAACCCTTGCATAATTCGATGATTGTGGCATCTGTTAATTTAATATTGCCAAATGGAAAATAATTGTGCCTACTCCAACAGTTTGTAATATTTTGACATGTGTAATTCATTAGTAATATTTTGACACGTGAGTTTGTGAGCATATCTCTCTGGTACATACCACAAAATCTCTCTCTATTGGTTATTGATTGATAGCCACTGCAAACGTTTTCTACGAGCTACAATATCCACCTTACGACTAAACCTGCTAGTATATTGATCCATTGTCAAGTACATAAAAAACAATAGCCGGCGCGGCAACTGTTGGTGAATGCTTCATGACACTAGGAGGTCCTGGGCAGGGCTCTTGTCTCTCACATCAGATATTTCCTAATTTATCAAATAAATGGACGGTGTCATCAATGAAATCATCCACTTTTACTTGAATATTATGCTTCGAACAGTGGGTGTTTTGTTCATTAAATCTAGACTAGAGAACGGTGCAGAATAAAGAGAGCTACAATTGCATGTAGCTTCCGAGAGTCCTATATTTATTAGGAATGTTTCATAACCTTAACTTTTATATGATAGGAGAAGTATGGCTCAAAACAAAGTAGGACGCAAATCATCAGATCCATCGCACAACATGTCATCATTTCACTTGACGTTGTACTGCAACACGGGTAAATTGAAAGCTATTTAAACCGAGAGATATCTGATGGAATGATGGAATTAATAAGAAAAAAATGGCAGAAGAGCAACAATCTTAATAAAGTTTTGTTGAAGATTGGCTTTGATTCCAATTATCAAATATTTTGTTGCTGTTGGTAGCCACTGATGGACAATTGATGGTAATTTCATAATCCAACTAACAGAGCTTTCTAACTAAAGTACTTTCAGCTTTCCGCTTTCAGTTCCTTTCAGTTTATCGTATACATACCCGATCACTGGGCTAGAATAAAATATACATTATACCCCCCATTATCTAAAGCCCTGAATGATAACATTTCCAAGACTATTGCTTTAGTCTTCATTTAGTTACACATATTATGTAAATAAACCTTTCTTGTGTCTGTCATCTGTATGCATACAGAGTCTACCAACCATTGTTCCTAAGGAGGATTATTTAAACCAACACAAAAAGCAAAGGTTATGTCTTTGTACGAATCCTGCTTTCTGCTAACCTGGCTGTATTTTCAATTTTATGATAAAATTTTCTATTGAGACAGCCTCGTCGCTTATGGGCTTTTCTGCGCAGCTATAATGTATAACATAGCATTTTGATTTCACCTTCTGAATGCTGCGCTAGCTAAGACATCATTTTGTATCTATTCATTTCTTTTCCAGAGTTAACTTTCTTAATAGCTAATGTTATTTTACCAGCATTTGTGCTTATCGGCTCCATGCAACTCCTGGTTTCCCTTCTATTTCATTAACGCACGATTGCGGATGAGAAAACGAGGACAAATTGAGGATCGTGCTGACCAATTGGAACACAGAAGGAAAGGAAGTTGTTTGAAGTTAAACAAGAAGAAATCCAAGATCATGCATAATGAGGTGAGAAGAAAAGAGCAGTACGAGTGAGGAATAACAATCAATGGAGAACAAATAAAAGAGGTTGATGAATACTAATTTTTAGAGAAGTTGTTAACACCAGGGAATGAGATGCCCAATAAGAGAGATCAATGAATAACAACAGACTGGAGAAAACTTAGTCAGTGCAGTTCATTCAAAAAAGATGCAAAAGATAACAATTTGTATGAGAAAGAAAATTCTGGACATCGTTATGTTACCAGGAATAGCCTATGGAACTGAAACATAGTCATTTTTAACAAACGTTTAAAAAAATAGCGATGTGCAGAAGATTACGGAAAAATCGATGCTGAACATTACCTGCAAAGACAACTATAATTTTTTAATAAATCGATCTTCTATTGGTTATTTCTTGAATATCAAAATGCAATGAGAGAAGAGTGGTTCCTATGTACCGTTCACTTTGACTCTTGATTTTTACTGGTTTTGTGCTGCTTCGTGGACTAATATTGTATGAAATAATTTGAAAGTACTCGATGAAATAAGGGTAGTTCCCATGTAAGGATTTTTAAACAATTTTATGGCATTGAATTCTACTCAAGTTTACCTTTTCATTTGTAACCTTTTCCACTCTATATTCAAACAAAGTCAGAGTTGATTTTCTTGAGTGTTAGTAATAAAAGTTTGTTAATGAACATTAGGTTAATAAAAGTATTACAAAGGCTTGATATATTCTTTGAATGGCAATTCTCGACAGAATAGGCTTTATCTCTAAAAGCAACACTATTATTGTAACTATTATATTTAAAACCATGTTAAAGTGAATGTTGAGAGTTAAGTTACTCTCATTGACCAACCTTGTAGTCTTTGAATTATTTCTTCTCGTGGCAGGTTATACCGTTTCCCCTTAGCCCTTCTATGATTGATGAATGACGGATAATATCAAGTTTCTTACTTAGGTCTTTGAATAGAAGATCTGTGAGTTTTGACCTACTCACAGGTCTATGAATTTAGGCAGGAAAGATAGTACCAGTAGATTCAATGCATAGTTTCTATTGGAAACCAAACTGCTGTGAGGACAAGAAATTGTGGTGCTCTAAGTGTTCAGTCAACTGGATACATACGAAGTGCTAGAGTATTTTTTAAACAATTGGTAATATCGGACTTGGTCTTTCATTTGTAAAATTTTCGTCATGTCTAAAAATAAGGGTTACCCTCCCTGTTTTCAGAACTGTCTGCACAATAGCAGACATTTGACAGGTTGATAAAATGTGCAGCACAAGGTGCACCTTTGTGTCGGTAGTAGTTTGAAATACATATAGGTATCTTTTGTCTTCTGACTTGTGATTTTCAACTTCATATTGACCCCGAGACCTTAAAATAACAGGTTGGCGTCTGGAGGATTAAAGTCAGTCCCATGCGGAATAGTGCGTTTTTAGCCTTGGTTAGCAATCCTCCTGGAGATGGTGCCTTGGTAAAAACGTCAGTGGAAATGTTACCTTGTTCCAATTCTCTTCCATGAGGGCAATTTTCGGTACAGTGTCTAGTGTTGCTCTGTTTTATACCACCTCGTCATCATAGGGCTCAGTAACTTGGATTTATGACAGTCTGTCTTAGTGGTGGTTTTGGACATCTAATTTTACTTTTGATTTTCTTATGACAGTTACAATCAAACGAAGGGTTTCAAATGTCCAGTAGAACTTCAATAGTTAGGGTGTGTGAAGAATCTCTAAATCCAAGACTGACTCCACATCAGACAGTGTAGATTGAATATGGGGCAGTACTGGCTCTACAGAGAACCGTGAAAAACTATTATCTGCAAACAACTAAGCTTTTAGTGATGAAAAAAAGATGTTGGTTTCAAATGTTTCTTTTGGACAAGTCTTCTTAATTCTGACTCTTTTCCTATCCTTCTGCTTTGTAAGACAAAGGTCACAGGACAGTGTTAGAAACAGGGGCCATTAAGTTGACCGATATCTTCCTTCCTTTTGATTTAAGTCTACAAATCAGCTTCACCGTCCTGTTTGTCATGTCATTATGTCAGCATACCAATTATAGACATTACATAATAATAAGCAAGTCATCATGACTAAGCGGAAATCTGCCCTTGTAAATACTAATTTTGTGTGTGAGTTGTACAGTTGTGATTTAGAAGCAGTGGGGTTAAAAACACATCAATACACTTTGTTTTCTCTCCGAGTTTTTATACCTTTTTACATTACATTCTCGGCACCTCGCGATATAACACTGTTATCTAAGCTCGATATAATGTTGCTTTGTTGGAGTACGAAAAACGTTGTCTTAACGTCGTATTAATCTCCCTCTTATGACCCTTGATAAGTTATTGAGACAGTATCAGACTCTATTGATAAAGTTTTGGACAATCATCAGACTGCTAAGATAATTTTCTTTCATGACTTCAGTTCTCATCACGTAGCATGATTAGCTTATTCTTATGAAACTGAACGACTTGGAGACGTTACAGCTTTGCTGTTACCCCAAATCATGCACATCTTGTTGCTTTTCCTACAACCTTTCTTGATTCAGATTTAGCACCTTCCCTTTTAAACCTCTTTTGGACATCTGTTCCTAAGCATTATACAGTTTTATTTCTACTTCTTTTAAATACCCTGTTTATATTGTTGTCACTGTTGAAGTTAAGGTCAGAATTTCACAACCTGTGGATGGACCATATCATCGTAATGGTAAATCTTTTAAATTTGGTCAGGATGACTGGCATAGATTTTGTTAAGTTCTTGGTGATATTCCATTGGATTCAGTATTTAGCAAATCAGTTTCTGATGCTGCATCTCCATGTACAGGATGGGTACTAGTTGGTATTGTAACATTTGTACCTGTTTATAATAGAGAGATCTTTAGAAGTCAACAAAGATCTGCATGTATGCTTTATTGATTAAACCAAAGCCTTCGATAGAGTAAAACAAGAAGGTGTCATCATGGATATACTACAAGAATTACGTTTAGACAGCAAAGACCAAAAAATTATCAAGAACATGTACTGGCAAAAAACAGCAGCAGCAAGGATCGGGTAAGATATAGGAGAATATAAGCATATAAAAAGAGATGTAAGACAAGGATGTGTACTATCACCTTACCTTTGTCTAATTGGAGTGAGAAAATCATGAGAACTATACAAAACATGCCTGGAATGAAAGTAAATACAGACGACATAGAATACGCTGACGATACCACTGTTCGAGCTAAATGTGAAAAAGATCGACAAGATCTAGTTGACAAGATTGTAGTTGAAAGTGAGAAAATAAAACTATGTTTGAATGATTGAACATTAGTGATCTCAAAAAAGAAAATAAAACCAACATGCTACATAAATGTAAATACAAAAAGACTTTAACAGGTAAAAAAGTTAAAATATCTGGGTGCCTGGGTAATATCAGATGCTCGGTGTTAAATGGAGATAAAATGCAGAATAGGCCGAGATAAAACTGTCTTCCAAAAGATAAAACACGTACTTGCCAACATGAACTTATCCCAGAGACTGAAAGCGAGGCTATTACAATGTTATGTAGAACCTGTATTATTGTATGGATATGAGACATGAACATTAACAAACAAAATGAAGAAACAACTTGAGGCAGGAGAAAGGTGGTTCCTTCGAAGAATGCTGAAAATACCATGGACGGAGAGGAAGACAAATGAGGAGGTTCCAGGTATGACAGAGACCACACCCTTATTCTTAAAAAAGATAAGGAAAGTTTATGGGACTCGTAATGAGAAGAAATAACCTGGTGAACTTAACAACAACAGGAAAAACAGAAGGCAAAAGAGCTCGTGGAAGACAAAGGCAGAAAATGATGGATGATACTTTAAAGTGGCTGAAAAAAGAGAGTAACACGCAGACCATTTATGAGAGAGTAGGGAAGATCTATGACCATCTTGAGATGAATGAATTGTTTGTTGATGAGCAAAAGGGATGCCGAAGGAAAACCAGAGGCACAAAAGACCAGCTGATCATCGACAAAGCAATCCTGAAAAACTCCAAAAGAAGACACACGAACCTAGCTATGGGGTGGATCGATTATAAAAAGGCGTATGACATGGTCCCCCATAGCTGGATAAATAAATGCATTGACATGTTTGGTATCTCTAACAACATAGGGAATATCATTAAGAACAGTATGAAAGAATGGCAGACTGTTTTGACTTGGAATGGAGAGAACCTCGGTACAGTATAAATAAATCGTAGTATTTTCTAAGGAGAAACCCTTTCTCCGCTTTTGTTTGTGCTAATT
>RDPX01000753.1:44271-54736 GCA_003991215.1 Morbakka virulenta
ACAATACCTGTACATTGCTTGTACAATGCTTGTACGTTGCTTGTACAACGCTTGTCCATTCCTTGTACAATGCTTGTCCATTGCTTATGCTTCTCCATTGCTTGCACAATACCTGTACATTGCTTGTACAATGCTTGTACATTGCTTGTCCAATACCTGTACATTGCTTGTACAATTCTTGTCCATTTCTTGTACAATGCTTGTCCATTGCTTGTGCAATGCTTGTACTATGCCTGTACGTTGCTTGTACTTTGCATGTTCATTGCTTGTACATTGCTTGTACAATGCGTGTACATTTCTTGTACAATGCTTGTCCATTACTTGTACAATGCTTGCCAATTGCTTGTATAGTTCTTGTACGTTGCTTGTACAATGCTTGTCCATTGCTTGTACAAGTAATGGACAAGTACAAGTGCTTGTAGATTGGTTAGTCATTGGTTGGTCATTGCTTTTACCTTGCTTGTACCTTGCTTGTACCTTGCTTGTACCACTCTTTTAAAAAACTGTTGCAAATTAGAAAAATTTTGAAGGCCAAATAGATATTTTCACGAAAGTTTAGTTCTACATTTCTGTTTCTTGCTTGTATTTTGCTTTGGATTGCACTACATTCCTTGTACATTGCTTTACATTGCTTGTACTTTGCATGTACATAGCTTTACATTGCTTGTACAATGCTTGTACATTGCTTGTACATTGCTTGTACAATGCTTGTACATTGCCTGTACATTGCTTGTACAATGCTTGTACAATGCTTGTACATTGCCTGTACATTGCTTGTACAATGCTTGTACAATGCTTGTACATTGCCTGTACATTGCATGTACATTGCTTGTACATTGCTTGTACAATGCCTGTACATTGCATGTACAATGCGTGTACATTGCTTGTACAATGCGTGTACATTGCTTGTACAATGTGTGTACATTGCTTGTACATTGCTTGTATAATGCTTGTACATTGCTTGTAGCTTGTTTGTGAAATGCTTGTACATTGCTTGTACAATGCTTGTACATTGCTTGTAGCTTGTTTGTGAAATGTTTGTACCTTATTTGTAGCAATCTTTTAAAGCATTATACAAAATTATCAATTTTGAAGGACAAACAGATAGCATTTTCATAACATTTTAGGTCTACATTTCTATACCTTGCTTGTACATTGTTTGTGCAACCGCATACTTTGAGTGACATTAATACTCGGTTTTACCACTATTTCTCAAAGAATTTTTAATGACAAACCAATTGTACTGTGCTACACTACATATTCATTTGAGCGAATGCTTTGATGAATTTATTGCCAATTCTATTTTCTGTCTGTTTACAGGACGAGATTGGAAAATTAACTACATCGATAGAATTAATAGATAAATAAATGCATTGATAAATCAACCTATCAGTTAATCGCTTGTTAGACCTATCCATTTTTCGATAGACCTATCAATAAATCCAGATTTTTTGTCCTTCAAGACATGAAAATCAATGAAGTCAATAATAATCTAACAATAAATTGATTGCTTTTCTCCTGCAGCTTTGTTCAAATCGACACAATGTACTGATTGTTTGTTACAATTTAAAAAGGAATTCAAATAAGTCGAAATTTTGGCTCTGTCGTGTTTTTATCAATCGAACCGCGGAATTTATTCGTTAGGGACTAGCAAGGACAAATCCATTGTTACACAATGGTCTTGTAAACGTGTAACTTCAGGGACTTCTTTTCTAATAAAGGCAAATGGGTCAGTTTCTCGCACGCATTTAATTTAGTGTATGAGTTTGTTTGCGCTAGCTGTAATGCTAGCTATGTTGGTGAAATCGAAACGCATTTGCCTACAAGAATTAAAGAGCATTACAAGGACAAAAATTTGCATATTTATCAAAATATAAATGCCTCTAGACTGTAAAAGAGCGTGTAATAATGGTAATTGTTTTTCTATTTTAGATTATGCAAGCATTAAGCACCAACTGCATATAAGAGGGTTTGCATATTAAATGAAAACAACCGGCATTAAATAAACAATTATATTGTTACATAGAACAATTACTTATTTAATGTCTTTATTCTACGTTATATTTTGTGTATTGTTACATTCGTTTTGTAAAATTTAATTATGACGTTTTGATTAGTTTTCTGGATATATAAAGCCTTGATGATTCTTGTACATTTTTATAAACATTCTGAAGAAGGTAGGTGAATACCGAAACACGCAAATTACGGTATTACAGTACGATTACGGTATTTGAGAATGATTCGATAAAGCATGCTTGGCAATTATATCTACGCGATTATAGGTGGCCCAGTATCTTACATCTCATGACTTCTCGTCCATGCCTCATTAGTTGAAATTTTGTTCGAATGTCTTGCCAATCTCAAGGGGTAAAATTTACGGCTGATAGGGCGTTGGTAACACAAAGGAGTCAACACGTAAACACGTATTTCGGTGGGATTGTTTGTTTTCCGGCTTGGGCGTTTTGCGAAATAAACGCAAAATGTACAGACCATACACATACACTTTGTGCGGTACCATAGCAAAAGAGACCTGTTAAACGCCCAAATACATCTTATTTGCCACTCGTCAAACCATTTTATTGCTTTGACAGACAATCAATCGCATTTTGGAGAGAGAGAGAGAGAGAGAGAGAGAGAGAGACAGAGAGAGAGAGAGACAGAGACAGAGAGACAGAGAGAGAGACAGAGAGAGACAGAGAGAGAGACAGAGACACAGAGAAGAAAAAGAAAGGGGGGTATTTTTTGGGTGCGGTGTTGGTGCAAATTTGAGAAAAATCAGCCTGCGAGGAAAAATGCGAGGAAGGTGAGATATTTCCAAAGGAGACATAAATGACATCATATTCTGTGATAATCTTAAAACTGCCAGTTATGTGAATAGCTAAGGGGATACTTTTCTACCTACAACTACAAACGGCAAAACCCAGGATAGAATATTTGATGAGCGTGGCTTAATGGTCAGTGCAGTTTCACTGTAACCAACAGGTTCCGCGTTCGATTCCCCGAGCGCGCAAAAAACCTTGGAACTTTACAAAAGAAAAGCTATTGAGGAGCCGTGGCTTATGTTTAGTGCAACTGCACCATAACCAACAGGTTACGGGTTCGATTACCCGAGCGCGCAAAAAACCTTGGAACTTTACAAAAGAAAAGCTATTGAGGAGCCGTGGCTTGTGGTTAGTGCAACTACACCATAACCAACAGGTTACGGGTTCGATTTCCCGTGGGGATTTAAAAGACTCTGAAATTCTACTCAGGAAAAAGCCATTAGTTGGCGTTAGGGGGGGACATCTGGCCATGAAATTCCTCATTGCCAAATATAAGTCTCTATCAAGGGGATCGTATGACCCCCAGTTACATCAAAAAAAGTAGTAAGATATAATACATTTTATATATAATATAGTCCTTATTTGAGCTGTGGCTTAATGGTTAGTGCACCTGCACGGTAACCAAGAATTCCGGGTTCGATTTCCCGAGCGGGGGACTTTGGTAAAAGAAAAGGCCATTGATTGGGGTCAGGAAGGGCATCTGGCCAAGAAATTCCCCACTGCCAAATCCACGTCCCTGTGAAGGGCACCGTCTGAGCCCTAGTTACTGAGGAAAAATTACTTTAAAGCAAAACAAAACTCTGTCCATTAGCTCCGTCAAAATGACCAAAGAGTTTTATTTCAGAGTGATATCTCAGAAGCTCTGTGCTGCACTGATGAGCCCACAAAGGGCGAAACAGTACTGTCTACAGATTGAGCATATGTATACGTGTAATGTGGATGAAAATGTACAAAACAAAACAAAAACCACAAAAAAATCCTGCAAACTACCAGCTATGTGAACAGCCTAGGGGGAACTTTTCTGCCGACAAAACCCAGGGAAGAATGTTTACATATGTTTATAATTCTTTAAGCTGTGTTTGCTTCGGCAACATGGCCAGAGAGTTGTCTCAGAAGCTCTGTGCTGCACTGATGAGCCCACAAAAGGCGAAACGGTACTGTCTGCAGATTGAGTATTACACTCCCTTACGAAAGTTTGGTTGAGCACTCTATCTGAGATTTGGGGACCTGTTGATAGCGTAATGCAATGCTCACTGCACTTGCGTAGTTTGAGCACTCTCACAGGATCCCACATTAACTCTTTAAGCTGTTTTCCTTCGGCAACATGCCCAGAGAGTTATGTCTCAGAAGCTCTGTGCTACACTGATGAGCCCACAAAGGGCGAAACAGTACTGTCTGCAGATTGAGTATTACACTCCCTTACGAAAGTTTGGTTGAGCACTCTGTCTGAGATTTGGGGACCTGTTGTTAGCGTAATGCAATGCTCACTGCACTTGCGTAGTTTGAGCACATTGACAGAATCCCACAGTAACTCTTTAGGCTGTGTTTGCTCCGGCAACATGACCAGAGAGTTATGTCTCAGAAGCTCTGTGCTACACTGATGAGCCCACAAAGGGCGAAACGGTACTGTCTGCAGATTGAGTATTACACTCCCTTACGAAAGTTTGGTTGAGCACTCTGTCTGAGATTTGGGGACCTGTTGTTAGCGTAATGCAATGCTCACTGCACTTGCGTAGTTTGAGCACACTGACAGAATCCCACAGTAACTCTTTAGGCTGTGTTTGCTCCGGCAACATGGCCAGAGAGTTATGTCTCAGAAGCTCTGTGCTACACTGATGAGCCCACAAAGGGCGAAACGGTACTGTCTGCAGATTGAGTATTACACTCCCTTACGAAAGTTTGGTTGAGCACTCTGTCTGAGATTTGGGGACCTGTTGTTAGCGTAATGCAATGCTCACTGCACTTGCGTAGTTTGAGCACACTGACAGAATCCCACAGTAACTCTTTAGGCTGTGTTTGCTCCGGCAACATGACCAGAGAGTTATGTCTCAGAAGCTCTGTGCTACACTGATGAGCCCACAAAGGGCGAAACAGTACTGTCTGCAGATTGAGTATTACACTCCCTTACGAAAGTTTGGTTGAGCACTCTGTCTGAGATTTGGGGACCTGTTGTTAGCGTAATGCAATGCTCACTGCACTTGCGTAGTTTGAGCACACTGACAGAATCCCACAGTAACTCTTTAGGCTGTGTTTGCTTCGGCAACATGACCAGAGAGTTATGTCTCAGAAGCTCTGTGCTACACTGATGAGCCCACAAAGGGCGAAACAGTACTGTCTGCAGATTGAGTATTACACTCCCTTACGAAAGTTTGGTTGAGCACTCTGTCTGAGATTTGGGGACCTGTTGTTAGCGTAATGCAATGCTCACTGCACTTGCGTAGTTTGAGCACACTGACAGAATCCCACAGTAACTCTTTAGGCTGTGTTTGCTTCGGCAACATGACCAGAGAGTTATGTCTCAGAAGCTCTGTGCTACACTGATGAGCCCACAAAGGGCGAAACAGTACTGTCTGCAGATTGAGTATTACACTCCCTTACGAAAGTTTGGTTGAGCACTCTGTCTGAGATTTGGGGACCTGTTGTTAGCGTAATGCAATGCTCACTGCACTTGCGTAGTTTGAGCACACTGACAGAATCCCACAGTAACTCTTTAGGCTGTGTTTGCTTCGGCAACATGACCAGAGAGTTATGTCTCAGAAGCTCTGTGCTACACTGATGAGCCCACAAAGGGCGAAACAGTACTGTCTGCAGATTGAGTATTACACTCCCTTACGAAAGTTTGGTTGAGCACTCTGTCTGAGATTTGGGGACCTGTTGTTAGCGTAATGCAATGCTCACTGCACTTGCGTAGTTTGAGCACACTGACAGAATCCCACAGTAACTCTTTAGGCTGTGTTTGCTTCGGCAACATGACCAGAGAGTTATGTCTCAGAAGCTCTGTGCTACACTGATGAGCCCACAAAGGGCGAAACAGTACTGTCTGCAGATTGAGTATTACACTCCCTTACGAAAGTTTGGTTGAGCACTCTGTCTGAGATTTGGGGACCTGTTGTTAGCGTAATGCAATGCTCACTGCACTTGCGTAGTTTGAGCACACTGACAGAATCCCACAGTAACTCTTTAGGCTGTGTTTGCTCCGGCAACATGACCAGAGAGTTATGTCTCAGAAGCTCTGTGCTACACTGATGAGCCCACAAAGGGCGAAACAGTACTGTCTGCAGATTGAGTATTACACTCCCTTACGAAAGTTTGGTTGAGCACTCTGTCTGAGATTTGGGGACCTGTTGTTAGCGTAATGCAATGCTCACTGCACTTGCGTAGTTTGAGCACACTGACAGAATCCCACAGTAACTCTTTAGGCTGTGTTTGCTTCGGCAACATGACCAGAGAGTTATGTCTCAGAAGCTCTGTGCTACACTGATGAGCCCACAAAGGGCGAAACAGTACTGTCTGCAGATTGAGTATTACACTCCCTTACGAAAGTTTGGTTGAGCACTCTGTCTGAGATTTGGGGACCTGTTGTTAGCGTAATGCAATGCTCACTGCACTTGCGTAGTTTGAGCACACTGACAGGATCCCACAGTAACTCTTTAGGCTGTGTTTGCTTCGGCAACATGGCCTGAGAGTTATGTCTCAGAAGCTCTGTGCTACACTGATGAGCCCACAAAGGGCGAAACAGTACTGTCTGCAGATTGAGTATATGTATATGTATAATGTGGATGATAATGTACAAAACAAAACAAAACAAAACAAACAAACAAAACCCCCAGAAAACTGCCAGCTATGTGAACAGCCTAGAGGGTACTTTTCTGCCGGCAAAACGCAGGAAAGAATGTTTACATATTTATAAATAAATGTTTACGAAATAACGTTAGACTTCGACAACTTCTCATTTCTAAATCGTGGTTGTTTACATTGTTAAATCGGATAGTCATACTTTGACATCTATATGTACGTATATCTTTATATGTTTGTTAACTCCGTATGTTTTTATTCCATAAATATTTTTGTACAATAATTAATCCGCACGATGGTATTACAACAGTCTATCTACTGTTAGATCGATCTAACCGAGAACGTTTAATTACCTTAAGTCTATCTAAAAACTATGACAACCTCTTTAGATACTACACGCCAAAAAAGACTTGATCATTGAAAAATAACGTTTTAATCCCATAAGTAAAACATCAACTACTACTACTATTAGATCGATCTAATCAAACAATTTGGGTCGTTCAAATCTATCTAAAAAGGAAAATCAATATAAACGCTGAACATTTTTAGGGGACGTTTTTAAAACCCACGTTTTAATCTCCCCCGGTCACTGCATACATTAACACAAAGCAAGAGTCGGGGCGGGGATTAAACAACGTTCAAAAGTTGAAAACTGGTAGCGATAGCGACTAGCGCTTAACATGTGTTAGCAATATACGCAGCTACTTCTCGAATTGCCAACTGCTTGACAATTCAGCCTTAAGTCACATGGGCGAATTCTTGCTTTGGAAATGGAGTAAAAACTGCGCCCGGGAGCCCACTATTTAATTTACAAAGTTGAACCGGGTTCTATTTCAAAGCAATGGCATGTTGAGTCACAAAAAACTGGTAGCGACAGCGACTAGGGCTTAACATGTGTTAGGAATATACGCATCTACTTCTCGAATTGCCAACTCCTTGACAATTCAGCCTTAAGTCACATGGGCGAATTCTTGCTTTGGAAATGGAGTAAAAACTGCGCCCGGGCGCCCACTATTTAATTTACAAAGTTGAAGTGGGCTCCACTTTAAAGCACAGGGACGTTGAGTCACAAAAATTAAGAGTGGGAAAAATATGCTTTACACAAGTCAAGATATGGGTGTCTCATACATGGGCGTCTCACATCAATTACGCATAAAGAGGCGAGTTTCTCACAGAACGACTTCAATCGAAGTGTAAAAAAATATAGTTATATATACTGGTTCTAATCCAGTTCGATGCACTTATGATTTTATGCTTTTAAATGGCCCAGCCTAATTGTTTAAAACAAAATAGGCATACAACTTTATCATGTCTTGAGTCGTAAGCTTTTTCTGAGCTACGTTTTATGAGATACTTCTCCCATCATCAGGCTGGGAGAATTATCTCTCAAAACGTAGCTCAGAAAAAGCTTATTACTCAAGACATAATAAAGCTCTTACATCTATGGCTTTCTGCGAGTCCATAAAGTTCAGAATTTTCAAGATTATTAGAGAAACATATGAAGATGATATTCTTCAGTCTTGGAGCCTTAGGATGGGAGAAGTATCTCTCAAAACATAGCTCAGAAAAAGCTTACGACTCAAGACATAATAAAGCTCTTACTTCTATGGCTTCCTCTGAGTCCATAAAGTTCAGAATTTTCAAGATTATTAGAGAAACATATTGAGATGATATTCTTCAGTCTTGGAGCCTGATGATGGGAGAAGTATCTCTCAAAACATAGCTCAGAAAAAGCTTACGGCTTAAGACATGATAAAGCTGTTACATCTATGGCTTCCTCTTAGTCCACAAAGTTCAGAATTTTCAAGATTATTAGAGAAACATAAGGAGATGATATTCTTCTGTCTTGGAGCCTGGTGATGGGAGAAGTATCTCTTCAAACGTAGTTTAGAAAAAGCATACAACTCATGACAAATGAAGCTCTTACATCTATGGCTTTCTCTGAGTTTATAGAGATTAGAAATTTCAAGATTATTAGAGAAACATAAGGAGATGATATTCTTCTGTCTTGGAGCCTGGTGATGGGAGAAGTATCTCTTGAAACATAGCTCAGAAGCTTACGACTCATGACACGATAAAGCTCTTACATATATGGCTCCCTGTGGGCCCATAAAGTTCAGAATTTTCAAGCATGCAACTATTTGCATCAGGCTGTTAATTTTAATCATGTTCAGAAAAAGATTTTTCTTATTCAATGCTTTTATTCTAAAAGAACCACGTTTATGTCGCATCTAATTGAAAGCAATTTTGGAAATAATGTAATATAGATAGAGGTTGTGAATTGCAAAAAGTGTAAATGGGCACAGTATGTGCAAAATGTACACAGTATGTGCACCGAACAAAATGCGCACAGTATGTGCACCGAACAAAATGTACACAGTACGAGCACCAAACAAAATGTGCACAGTATGTGCACCGAACAAAATGTGCACAGTATGCGCACCGAACAAAATGTACACAGTATGTGCACTGAACAAAATGTGCACAGTATGTGCACCGAACAAAATGTACACAGCAGGTGAACCGAACAAAATGTACACAGTGTGTGCACCGAACAAAATGTACACAGTGTGTGCACCAAACAAAATGTACACAGTGTGTGCACCGAACAAAATGTACACAGTATGTGCACCGAACAAAATGTACACAGTATGTGCACCGAACAAAATGTGCACAGTACGTGCACCGAACTGGATGAAACCGTTGCTGAAACACGTGCATATTTGTCACTTTTCTACAGTTTCAAATGCACTCCACCTACATCTCATAATACAAAATAAATATTCCTCGAGTCTTTAACTTACTTGAAAAACAAGGGCTTCGTTTAAAGAACACCACAAAAATGAAAAAGCTAAAAAGTTTCTACTACTAATTATGATAAATTTGTGAAAATATAAAAGCGACCCCATTTCAATTTGATTCGATTCGCAATTTTCTGAGTGGTGAGTGCGTCTTTACAGAGGGCTAAGGGGAAGGCATATATTAACCGTGCTGTTATTCAAATCCGTTCTCAATAGTATAAATCCATCTTTTCCACAATGCTATATTCGAAAAAATAAACAAACTAACGCAGGATAGTCCGCCATTTTTCACGGAGATGTAAAATGTTCGATAGTTCGATAAATTGTTCCAATGTCACATCACACACCATGATATGACTTATTTAACAGTGGGTAAGGCTCTTGATAATTGATCACCTGTTGCTCACTAACAGAACATAAATACTGACGCTGACAAAATGCTAATTTTTGACGCTGAGAAAATGCTAATTTTTTACGCTGACGAAAGGCTAACTTTTGACGCTGACGAAATGCTAATTTTTGACGCTGACAAAATGGTAATTTTTGACGCTAACGAAATTCTAATTTTTGACGCCAACGAAATGCAAATTTTTCCAAGACCTAATCAGCATGTTATACTTCATGACGTATTATCTTAGATAAACAAAACAGAAGTGATATCTTTAATATCACGTCTCTTACAAAACGACGACAGTATAAAATGTCGCAAAATGGCGGCCTAACAAATATTTGTGTTAACCTGTATTTCCACGGAGACTTAATATTTGTAAGGTGTTTGGTCTATGGCAATGTTACATCAGTGCCTTGCGGGCAGCTCTCGAATCATGACCCAAACACTTTCACACCGGGTGCGCCTTAGACTGACTTTGCCACTTCTATAAATAATCAAAGTATATCGCGAGGTATTGTACTATTAAGTTACCTAAATCAATAAAATGGGAGCGCTCCGTAAAAACTGTTCTTGCCTGTCTTCAAAGCTACCATCACGTGACCCTCACGTGACAGCGAACATCACAATATCTTCTTTCCGCATAAATTCAATATTGT
>RDPX01000754.1:18986-31595 GCA_003991215.1 Morbakka virulenta
AGGTTGAGGGTGACGTCGAGGAAGTTGATGGTCTGTTTGTTTGCCTCTATTGTAATGCGTAGTCCGTTGTCGTGAAATGTACGGCATATTTCTTTTTTGATAATTTCTGTCTGTCTTGGGGTTGCGCTCGTAATGGCAAGTCCGTCATCACGGTATAGTCCTATGTTGATGTCCAGTTGTTGTAGTTGTGAAAGTAGGAAGCTTCCGACTAGCTCGCATGTTTCGGCGCCGTCGTAACTTCCCATGGTAACGTCAAATGTGTTGTCTCCCTTCTTTTGCCATGGTTGTCCGTTGTATGTTAGGGTTGAGCTTTTGGCGTGGGTGGGTAAATAGGTGTTCGGCTGTTTGTTCAAGAAAGGGGGGCCCATGCAATTAGTCATTTGGTATGAAGTTGGGGAGGAGGAATTTGTTTTCATGTCGGCATTTCGAAATAAGTTCTTATCTTTTGTTAAGAAGTTGTTTTTTGGTGATGTATATTATAATGGACATTTCTTTAGTGAGACAAAAAAAGGCATTTTTTGGTGCTGTTGTTGTAGTGGGAGGCTGATCTTAGGATAGACCAACATATTTCGGGTGTTTTTCCCGTTTTTTTCTTTGCTTCCAATAGGAAACTGGATAGTGTTGTGCTGTGTTTGTTTTTACTGGGGGTGAATGATAATATAATTTATGTAATTTATGTATCTGTGTTTCCATGGCCTTTCGGTGAATCCTACGTATGCCTTTTCGATGTTAGGTGTTGTTGGTGTTCCTATGGGTGGGGCTAATGATACTGTGGCCTTGTAGATGACGTTTGGTGTAATGCATTTTCCTGGAAGAGGGCATTGCCTTTTTTTCTGCAGTTACAGGATTGGTTTGTTGTTATTGTTTTGGGGCTGATGATGTTGTTAGTGTGCTTTTTGATGATTTGTGACATATTTTCTGTGCAGCTATAGCTTAATTTTAATAGCTTAATTTTCAAAACCTCGTGTTGATGATTCCATTTGACTATGGGAAACAGTTCCGAAATCACAAGCATATCCTTGGGTTTGAACTCTACGAAACAGAGAAGAAGTACATCTTAATCCATCTGATCCTAGATGCACCATGGTACTTGAGGAAAAGGAGGGATTGAAAGCCCAGTGTCGAACGAAGGTATGGATGAGTCTTTAGCAGAATGGAAACACCTTGGATGGACGATCTTAGCAACATCTACCTGACCGGGTCATCCCATGACGTTTATGAAATCTTATGCTGTATAGAAAGGCGTGATTTACCAGATGATCATCAGAACGCGGGAACTGTGGTATCACAGGAGTTCAAGCAGCAGCCAATTTGCAGCCTGGAGAGGTAGTATCAAACTAGCTTAATGTGGAAGCTGAATCACAAGCAACTTTACAATAAAAAAGAAACAGCCGCACAAGAGCGTCAATTTTTTCTAGGACGTTGAGACGTGGCTCCCCTCATTTCTGGAGAATTAACATAATGTAGAATCAACTCGAGAAAGAAATTGTGAAGCATGCGACAGAGTACCCAGCCAAAACTGAATTTTACATTCCCCAAAAGGTAGTTATCAGACAGAATGCAAGAACGATGAAGATGAACACCCTTTTAGATGCATCAGCAGGAGGAACTGCAGCAACACCATCATTCAATATTTGCTTATATACAGGACCAGCCCTGCAAAACTTGATCTGAAATGGGTCTCTACGTGTTATAGCGAAATGTGTACATGCAGCACATAGCGTGTCTAAAACTAATCTGTCTATTTTCACATAGAGCGTGGCCTCATACAAAGTGAAATACAAAGACATTTTTGAATGTCATGGAAAACTAAACAACTTTCAGTGTGGAACCACATTGATGATAAAGTGAAACCAGTTGTTCAAAAGCCACGACGTTACCCCTACCATCGTGAAAAACCAATCAAACAAGAGACCAAGCGTATGGCAGAAGCAGACATTATAGAGAAAGGCACCAAACCGCAGAGATAGACCAGCAATATTGTTGTCGTACCCAAAAAGAATAAAAGAGTTTGTATTTGTCTCGACGTCAGATAAACATTGCGATTAAACGAGAGGTTTACCCAATACTACGTTGGGTTCCAAAATTGACAGTATGAATGGATTCAAAATATTTGCAAAAGTCGATCTTAAAGAAGCACACAGTTAGTTGGAGTTCAATTCAGAATCCAGAGATATTACCAGCTTCAACACGGAGGAGGGTGTCTATCGCCATAGAAGGCTAGTGTATGGAATAAACAATGCTTTTGAACTTTTTCCAGAAACAATGGAACAAAGTTATGGAAATATGGACGGAATCAAATTCATTTGTGACGAGAAAATTATTTACGCAAAAGATAAAAATGACTTGTTGAAAAAATTAGAAAATTTGTTCGAGAAAACAATACAGCTGGGACTTAAGCTGAATAAAAACAAATGTGTTTTTCGCAAGGTGAAATAAACTTTTTTGGAATTGAGAATTCCGAGAAAGGAATAAACACTGATAGGGAGAAAATATGAGCTATCCGGAATCCACCTGTACCATCACCCGTCAGTGAACTCTGAGGTTTCCTTGGTTTATACAAGTACCTTTCTCGTTTCTTCGAATCTTTTAGCGAGTAAACGACCGTTGTACGCGAGCTGTTAAAACAAAATGCTAAATTCTAATGGAAAGAAAAACAACAAGCATCGTTCGAGAACTGAAAGAAAGAGCTGGCCAGCCCGCAAATGTTAGCTCTCTACGATCCAACAAAAGGATTTTCATTAGTTACCGACGCAAGCAGCCATACCATTATAGGGGTTTTCCATCAAAATGAAGATGACCAAATGAAACCGATTTGCTGTATCAGTCGCTTGTTAACACTGGCAGAACTTAAGTACATTATCATCGAAAAAGAAGCACTTAGTCTTGTGTGGGGTATCAAAAAACTTCACCTTTATTTGTACGGTAAACAATTCAAAGCCGTAGTATATCACAAATCGCTTCAATATATTTTTGCACCCAATGCCAAACTGAACGCCAGAATTACAAGGTGGCAGCTGAAGTTACAGGCATATGACTTTTTCGTTAGATATAAAAAATTGGAAGAAAAAATAGCTGATTTTATTTCGAGAAACTGCGCAAGTTTAGCTCACCATCATGATATTGATCTCGATAAAACCGCTAGGTTCGTGTATGCCATTTCTACGTTCGCGACACCAAAAACAATGACACTATAGGAAATCAAAGAGGAATCAGGAAAGAACAGTAGTATAGTTGAGGTTAGAATGCACTCCTTACTGGTGGCTGGTATGATATCCCGTTAGTAAAACAGAACATTAGTATTCAACATGATTTATCCAACGCCGATGGAATTTTGCGCGAAAAGATTGATTGACCTTCAATGGATATCGATAACTGTAATTTTGTAAAAGACTGTATCCCATGTGCTACTAACAGTAAACCTTTGTTGTTGTTGTTGTTGTGCAAGCTGTTGGAGGCAGATTGGAAGACCACTCCGGTGAGCTCGATCCGGCCTCATGAAAGGGGAAACAAATCTCCCCCCACCGCCGAGCAAGTGAATAACCAAAGCCCACAGCAACGCCCCCCAGTGTATATCTGTGATCAAGTGGGTAGGTTGCACGGGGAATATCCTTCCCAACTACAGAGGCGTCGAAGACGCACATTTCCTGGTTGGTTTTTGATTGGTGAGATTGAGCCAACAATTGTTATCCTACCACACTAAGTTTCCCAGGATTACTCCTGGGTGCCTATACATACCAGCAACGACGGCACTGAAAAGCGTCAGCCACCCACAAGCAAGGCAGATCGGTTTGGAAGGAAACCAGAAACAATAAACCTTCACTTGTCGCCGGGGTGACACCCCTTCCAAAAAGATTCTTCAAATCTACGACGAACCAGATTCGAGATCACATGAACGACGAGATCGATTTCATACATGGTACGGAAGGACAGCTTGAAATGAAGGCAATTCGTTCGTTACCAACCAGTCAAAAACCTGGCTGGTCAGCATCCAGGTGTCACCACGTGGAGGTTGCCTTCTTGGACACTCACAGTAAACTGTCAAACCAGATATCGATTACAATGTCGGAATTCCTAGAACACCCGTGGGACTAATTAGCAACTGATTTGTACGTCTTCGTTACCGTCAGGAGAATATCTTTTAGTGATTGAGGACTTGTATTACCCATTTTCGTTTACCGAGAACATGAAAGTGAAGAATGCAGCTAAAGTCAAAATTCGTCTGGAGAACTTATTTTCCGTATTGGGGTATTCTTATAAAGTAAGATCGTATAATGACCCGCCGTTCAAGGTGAAGAATTACGTAAGTATTTCAACAATCACGACATCAAACACATCAGAACTAGGCCGCGCTATCCGCAAGCCAATGGAGCCGTTGGACGATTTACGCAGGTAATCGGCAAAACAATCAAAACGCCCAAGATTGGAGAAAAGCGTTAAATGAAATATTACAAAACTACCCAAATACAAGACAACTGGAAAATCTCCCCCCGTTTTGCTGCTAAACAGAAATATACGCAACATCCTACCATCAATCTTCAAGCCGTCATCACCTTTAGACAAGAAGATTAGAGCACATCAACAAGAGAGCTACCATAAAGCCAAAACGTATTTCGACGGGAAACAAAACTCCAAAGTGATAATCGAAATAACAGAAGAGAATTGAAAAGCCAGGAAAACTTGAATCGCAATATTATGAAAAACTGTATATGGTGATTAAAAGAAAGTATAATATGATGATTTTAGAAGACGAAGTCGGAAATAGACTTTGCCGAAACTTTCCATTTGTCAAGAAAGGCAAACCTGAGCAGAGAGAATCGCCCAAGCCAAAAGCATCAAATGGAGAAGGTCAAGCAAAAACTGCGTCATTGCAAGATTGTTTACTTTTGTTGCCTGAAATGTTTTTCAGTCTCGTTTTTCTCCTTCTGAATGTTTAAAAGGTTAAGTGATTCAGCTGTTTGTTGAATCATGATATTTTCCGAAGACTGTAATTTTACGACGTAAACTCTTGATGGAATGATTGTTTATTTTGTTTCGATAATAGCATCAAAATATACCAACCAATCCAAATGTTTGAGCCATATAGGTAAATTTTGGTTGACATCCCGTTAAAGTGAAATTTTCGTTTTCGTGCGATAGATATCCAAGTATTTCTATCAATCAGGTCTACGCTCGATCCATTGTAGATCAACATTTTGATGTTTATGTTTGCTAGTTTGACTCTTTTTAATGTTCCTTTTCGGGATCCTTTCACTACTGCAAAAAACTCTTCCTTCTGAATCCTCAAATGTTTTATCTATATTGGGGAGTAAACATTGATTCGAGTCGAGTGACAACTCGTTAATCCTTTTACTGCGTCAAAATTTGAAGAAATGATTCAGCTTTCTGCAGTTGTAACACATTTTTCTATTTGCTTTACATGATTCTTTGTGTTCCTTTTTCAAATTTTCTCCGCAACCAAAACATTTCTTTTCGTGCTGATTTTTTTTCTTTTTTTGAGGGGCTTGCCATGGTTTGAGTTTTTCCAATTAAAACGATTTAAAAATTCTTCTGCACCAAGTGGTTTTCCTGACCTACTTTCGGCTTGCTGTTTCACGAGTTCCAATTCACGTCCTATCTCGATACATCTTTAAAGGGAGACATCTTTCTCAGCTAACAGTTTTTGTTTCAGTTGTTTTGAATAACACATAGCAATCAACTGATCACAAATCGACTTTTCTTTGTTGTGGAAACGATATGCTTCCGCTAACGATCTAAGTCTGGTAACATAGGTAATAATGTTCTCTTCCTTATTCTGTTTCGCTTCTTTGCATAAGTAAGGTTCGTAGGTGACGTTTTTCTTTGGCTTGAAATAACCATCTAATTTGTACACAGTTCTGTGCACGAATCATTATCACCTTTTAATGTTTTATAATTTCTTTTATATCTTCTGCTGCTAACTGTAATAACAAAGCTTTCTTCTGAGCATCTTGATTTGCTCCAGTTGCTAATAAATAAATATCAAAATTTTCTCTCCATTTTCCCCATTTTCTACCTGAATTACTTTCATCAACAACACAAAATGATTCCACAGTAGGTAAAATTGAAATATTTGTAGCCATCTTTCTTTCGTCGCCAACTGTTATAACAAAGTGAGTACAAGTAGCACGTAGCGTGTTTAGAACAAGTCTGTCTATTTTAACACAGAGCGTGGTCTTATAAACATACAGATCATGAGACCATATAACACTACGACGCATAGTTAAGCACCTATTTATGACTGGGGACATAAAACAAGCCGTTTTACAAATCCATATACAAAAAGAAAATCGATACTTGATAGAGGACTTACACACCAAGAAAGTCATCACTCTGCAATTTACCATAGCTCTATTTGGTTTGGTGTAGTCTTCATTTACTTTTGGAGCGACGCGAAGGAAGCATTAGATCTTTTGCAGACGATTACCCAGTACTGGTGGAAGAAATCAAGAGCCCCCTCTAACTGTAATATCCGAGGAAACCCATCAAGGAAGTAGAGCATCTGAAAGACAAAACAGGAGCCATGTCCAGGAAAGGAGCATTTGTTCTTCACAAGTGGCACTCCAATGTCCAGTCACTGGAGGATAAGATCGTACAAGGAAATGATGGCATTACCTTTTTAAGCAGCTTGGAACGAGTTCAACAGACAGCAAAATTTTGGACTTCCCATGGAACAAGAGAGCAGACGTCATTTGTCCAATCACCTCAAAAACAGATGTCCCCATTGACAAAGTAAGGAATATTGCAGACATTGCTCTCTGTTTGCTATCTGGTAGTCTGGTGGCCTCAATATCACTGACCGTAAAAATTATAGGTCAGTAACTTTGTGATATGGGGCTTACTTGGCGTGCTGCACGTCCTGATGGTCTCCAAGAAAGATGAAAAAGCAGGTTGAGAAGCGTTCCAACAAGGTTGGCTGTTCCAAGAACCCTAAGTCTCTTCCCAAAAACTACTCAGGAAGTTGAACTGTATGCCTTTGGTAATTGAAGTGAAAATGGGGCTTTTGGAATCGTTTATACTGTCGTAAAACAAAACTCAGGGAGAAGACAGGGACTGTTCGTTTAAAAGGCAAGACGGGCAGGTAAAGCGATAGCCTGGACAAATAGTCCGACAGTTTTACACTGGATGACAGGAGACAAGAAATATAAGCAGTATGTTCAAAAACGTCTTGACGTCTTGAGAGAAGACATTCATGTTCTAAAGACATGCCTCTGAGAAAGAAAACCCTTCAGGTTATGGAAGCAGAGAAGCTCCCTTTGACAAGTGGGAAAGAGGTTGCTTCAGTTGCACCATAAATTCTATAATTTTGTCATGTGCTCACCTTGTTGCCGCTTTTAAACGCCGCGGTTTTTATTTTATTTCAGAACCTTGAAAATCAAGTAGAAGAAAGTGAAATTGTGTGTGGAATCAAAATCAGGCCCCAGAGCTGAGGTAGTTTAAGTTGAGCCAAGCACTCTACAAATTGAAAAAAGTTATTTGTTCACCCTGAAAATTGTCTTTAATGGTTTTGTTTCCGTTGCACAAATGGTATCGAGATCTTTTTCGAAGTCTGTCCAACACCTTACCCCTCCGAATTAAATGTCAAGCTCTTTTCCTTTCAAACATTTTTTCGCACGATCTTTAATGTGACAATCCAAGCTTTAAATGTGTGTGATTTTTACCACTTGACCTTAACAGGTGAGCCAAACAGAATTCTTTGTTCTGACCTTGATGATGTACAATTTTTTGTAGTGTTGATGAAAAAATTGATCAGATATTTAGATGGTCGGAAATAGCGACCTCATTTAATTATTTTGCAAGAGTAAAGAAGGAAACGATGATAAGATCAAGAGGGGAGTTGTTCCACCTTGTGATGATTCATTCGTGCAAAATGAATTAAAAATGCCTGGAGTATTGCCAATTTGGATCCGGCAACCAAGCTGTGAAAAAATGTGCAAATGTGCAAGAAAGAGAACCTCCTATTAACGAATACAACTTTTGATGTAAAACAATGTCACAGAACGACAGCTCCTTTCCGAGACTTCACTACAAAACAAGGAGAGAAAAGACGGAATCCAGTAAGAAACCAAATTGATTACGTCATCACCTGAATTGAGGACCGGCGGTTTGTCACAAATTCACGCCCTTATGGTGGAATTGAAACAGAGACAGACCACAAACTTGTCATGACAAAATTAAATTTTGAATGGTTTAAAATAAAAAACAACAAAACTAAGAAAGAGAAAATTAACATCACAGTATTTAGCGATAACAAAAAAGTGGATTTGTATATAAGAGAAGTACAAAATAACATAAGTGAAGTTCGAGATGTAAAAACCAGCCAAGAAAAATGGAACAAAATATTTAAAGTCATATTTGAAGCAGGCAAAACATCACTAGGACTAAAGAAATTATCAAAATCAAGAGATGACCCAGAATTAAAAGACATTACTGAAGAGCGCAGAAAGATTAAGAATGACAAAGAGGCATGCGAAAATGGAAAGAAAAAGGATGAGAAAACAGGTGAATACAAGACCTTAAACAGAAAAATGAAACAGAGAATCAAGGATATCGAAGAAAGCAAATTAGAACAGAAACTCAAACAGATCGAAAGTTTAAATGATGACTCAACAAGATACTTCGCTGCAATCAAGGAATTTAAGAGCCAAAAGTCACAAAAAATCAGTGTCAAATACAAGGAAAATAAACTTGTAACAGGGGAAGAGGAGCAGGTCAAAGTAGTCACGGAGCATTTCAAGCAGGTACTTGGTCCAGAAAGTGAGATAAATAAATACATAAAATACACACCTAAAGAAATGAGACAATCTTTCACTGCAGCAGAAATCACCAGAGCAGTCAAGAAACTGAAGAACGGGAAAAGCGCTGGACCTGATAGCATCAGCCCAGAATTGATTAAGTATGCTCCAGAAGAAATACATCAAGAAATCGCTGAAATCTTCAATAATGTCGCTCGAAACAATGATGATGATGTTGAAGAACTGATCCTTAGCATTTTGAGACCCCTACAGAAACCTGGTAAACCCAAAAGCCCACCGGAAAACCTAAGACCTGTTATTCTACTATGAGTTCTACGCAAACTACTTACTATCTGTATGATTAATAGAACATGGGACCACCTCAAAATTGTCATACCATCAGACCAATCAGCGTATAAGCCTGGTAGAGGAACGACGTAACAGATCTTTGCAATCAAACTTCTCGCAGAGAAAGCAATAACTGCTAGCGACTGAAAAATCTATTTGCTTCTCATCGACATGTCAAAAGCATTCGATAATGTGAACAGGCAAACCCTTTACGAAGAACTAGATGAGATACTGGAAGAAGATGAACTACATATACTAAGCATAATAACCAACAAACCAGAGATCAAGGTGAAAATTGGAAATGTCACAGGAGAAAGTTTTCAAACAACGATTGGGATAATGCAAGGTGACTGCCTCATTGCTATTCTGTTCATCATCTACCTAGCAAGGTGTCTCTCCAAACCAATCAAAACAAAGATAAAGGGCTTCCTGATATAACCAAAGTATGCAGATGACATCACGTTCGCAGGCCCAACATCAGATCAACGAACTGGAAAAAAAACCCAGACTCCCTCAAGAAGTTCAATCTCAAAGTAAACCATGACAAGACAGAAAAATACACTGCTCCAAAACCACCACTACCATCACCAAAAACACCTGAGATCTGCGTTTAAAAAAAATCTCACCGGATGAGTCTTTTCGGACTGATTTTGTATTTTTCTGACACGCTGAATTCAAATATGCAATCGGTTTTCATCCATCACGTACAGATTTTTTTTCTCAACATTTCTAAAACAATTCAAATACACATGAAATTCGCATTTTGTGAATTATATATTTATGTGACGATGTAGTATTTTTAAAGATCTGGGAAATTACAAAACACACGACGTCAACAAAACAGAGGTCCAATGAATGATCAAGTTAATCACGCAGACAAGAATGGCCTCTTACGGGATTTTCTGGAGTGCTGGACTTGAGGAATATCCCTCTTGAGGCACCAACAGTAATCAGCGAGCATAGAAACGTCCCAGCGTCCTTTGTATCACTCCTCCATCACCCGAATGTCTTGATGGAAGCGCTCGCCTTGTTCCTCGCTGTAGTCGCCACAGTTGCTTGGGAAGTAGTCCAGATGCGAGCTTAAAAAGTGCATTTTGATGGACGTGCAAGCTCCAATAGCCTGGTAGCTGGAGAGAAGATCTTCGACTACAGAGACATATTGTGTGCTTCTGTGATTCCCGAGAAAATTCGTGATAATGGACTTGAAGGCTAGCCAAGCGTTCAACTGATCTCTGCATTAACTCTTGTCAAAGTCTTGGTCCTTGATGAGTCATCTTATCTGTGGGCCATCCAACGCACCAGCTTCGATTTTCGCTATACTGAGGCGAGGAAATTTCTCCTTTAAGAAAGCGATTGCCTTGCCGTCTTTCGGAAGAGCTTTTACGAAGCTTTTCATAAGGCCTAGTTTTATGTGAAGCGGTGGAAGCAATACATTTTTGGGGTTGACAAGAGCTTTCTCGACAATGTTTCTTGAGCCCGGTTCCAGCGCTCCTCTCTGTGGCCTCTCTAGCCTAGCGTAGTGCTGGCTATCAGCCCGACTGTCCCAGAGACAAATAAAGCATGGATATTTGGTGTATCCGCCTTGTTGTCCTAAAAGGATCGAGAGTACCTGAAATGATAAAAAATATAATAAGCACACAGGTTGCAATGGACAAATAAAACGGCAGTCATCAATTAACAAAGTTATGTTTGCAAATCACTGACAGCCGTGTTCCGATTACTCTCACCTTGAGGTCTCCGCAGATTTTCCAGCTATGTAGATCGTATTTGATTGCGGAAAGCAAGGTCTGCATGGTCTTGTAGCTTTCCGACAAGTGCACGGAGTGTGCTACCGGGACGGACGCCACTTTGTTTCCATTGTGAAGCAACACAGCCTTTAAACGTTTGCTTGAGGAATCGATGAATAATCTCCAGTCACTGGCATCATATTCCAGCCATAATGCTGAAACTAGTCCCGAAATATTGTTGCAATAGACCAAACGGCTATCCAGGTCGTTAGTAAAGAAGGCCCGAAAGTTCTTGTTGCGATCTCTGTACCAGAAGAAAGTGGTATCGGGGTGAAGGAGATTGTTTTCCCGTAATCGCGATCTAAGAAGCTGAGAGGATTCTTTGGAGAGAGCCAAGTCCCTCATTAGATCATTGAGCTCTTCTTGTGTTAGTGGTATGGGATGCACTGCATCAGGGTGGGGCCCGTATGACTTTTGGTAACTCTCGCCAGTGCATTCACTGGATTTCTCTTCCTCTAGCGACCACTCCTCCACATCGGCCGGAGGGGTAGGAACCAAAGTATTGGCGTCGTGAGGTTGACGTTTCACAGCGGATCGGATGTCGGGGTATAAGATACGACCTTTGGTCTTCTTAGTGAAGCCTGAAAGTGATTAAATAGAATTTATAAATATCTCCACAACTATTTAAATGGGTTTATTGTTACACTTGAGGCTACACTTAACTATTGCCTCATTGGAAGGTGAAAAAGCCTTCGAGACCTCAGAGAGACAGAGCATTGCTGTGAAGTTCCTTGCACATGGGGAGTTTGAACTGTGTGCATACCAAGGACACTGCTTTTATGCTACTAGCATAAAGCATAAAAAGGCACAATTTTACCCTGCTAGCATAAAAGCATAAAAAGGCATAATTTTGTGCTATTAGCATAAAACAGCATAATTTTTGTCCACTAGCATTAAATTTATGCTTATAGTTGGTGATGTTCGGAACTTCTGCAGGAATCAATATGCAGGTTTCATTTATGCAGTATTTTCATACACATTTTACTTCTACTTTGTAGTTTCGTAAAGAATTACTGCGTAAAATTGACTCTTTGTCATTTTGACTTAATTTTCACATGCATATACAACAAGGATTTACTAGCATAATTTGCTTTTACAAGCATAATTTGCTTTTACTAGCATAATTATGCTAGTAGCTACTAGCATAAAAACAGTGTCCCTGGTGCATACGAAACGAGAAACCGAACATTGAGATTGACTCACCAGTGATGTTAGTCTTGCAGAAGTAACAGTCAGTGACGTGATCTATACCTTCCCTCGAGATCATCGGTATTCCAAATGGAAGACTGCTTTGTTTTCTATTAGCTCAATGCCTCAGAGCTTCCACGGACGTTTTGCAGGCAAGGTGAGGGACAAAATCTTTGTCTTGGTCTCCAAGTTTGATCCCGAAATATGCATGGTAGCTTTTCTTTACAAAGGTTGAAATTGTGCAGGCTTGTCCACTGAACATAACTTGACCACAAATGTAGCAAAATCTATCAGGATTATTTTTGCATTTTCTGTTCATGGTTGTTGATAGCAGAGCGTCAATTCTACTGAAATTCTCGGAGCCAGCATTGAGAACTACTGGCCTGCGTGATATGTTCAATAAATTTGAACTCAGGGGCTGTTGGATTACAAAGTACAAGTTGGGTTCGTATTACCACACGCTAATCGACATAAGAACCCACAAATAGCCTAGTGTACAATTCGATGATATCGGCCCAAGTCGGATCGAGTTA